>JAQZBX010008668.1:36517-47736 GCA_029593785.1 Cabassous unicinctus | reverse complement strand
TGGTGATGTGGTGGGTAATTGTGAGGAGCCTTGTGAGGAATGACAGAAGGGAATCAGAATTAATTTTTTCCAATCAATTCTCATTGAGACCACATAACTTCAAAGTCTAGGTGGCCAGTTTCCTCAAAAGCTCATGTCCCAAATTCTACAAAGAGTCCTTGCATTTAACATTGGCTGCTTATTTTGGGGAACAGAAGTATACATTTAAATAAGATGAGTTGGTTTGATTTTCCCTTAAAAAAAAAAAAAAAAAAGCAATGGCAATAAATTATGCTTAAAAACCAAAGGCCCAATGCCTAATTTCAATAAAAATGACCACATCACTAAATTTTATCAGGTTGGAATTCTAAACCTTTAGAAAATAAACCTTTTATATATATTAACTGAATTCCACAAGTAAATTGAGTAAGCCAACAGGATAACAGACCACATAAAGCTGGGTTGGTTTTTTTTTGTTTTGTTTTTTGGGGAGAGGGGGGTTATTTTTTTCATGTTTAAATTTTTTTTTTTTATAGAAGTTGTGAGTTTACAATACATTCATGCATTCTATACAGGATTCCCATACATTGCTCCACCACCAACATTTTGCACTGTTGTGGAACAATTGTTACAAATGATGAAAATACAAATATTACTGATAAAGCTGTTTTTATATTAAATCAAATCATAATGCACTATGTCAATATTTAACTGAATCCCTCATAATTTCGACCTCATTTTTAGTGAAATGCAGCAAGAACTAAAGTATACATTCATCATGGTCATAGAATTTCATTTAATATATTTGAACAGATTTTTAAAGCACTTTTAGGGGACTTTGTGGAAGACAGAGCAATACTTCATGTGTTTTTAAGAAATTAATTCAGGAACAGTAGATTTTATTCTTTTTTAAGTTAATATTTTTGAATAAAGCATTTTATAAACAATTCTCTCTTTTATGCCATTGGGTCTTTCATTACTGTAAGATCTGTTATCTTTTATTTACAGTGACAATTTCTTCTGTATGTGCCCCCAGTGTCTTATTTTTTTTTTTTCACTTTATTTTCAAAGAAGCTTTAGGTTACAGGAAAGTCACATCGCAAATATAGGGGATTCTCATATACCCCACCCCCTTCCCCTATAAACAATTTTTGTTTCTTCTTTCATAAGAGGGAATTATTTCCATTTTTTATTTGTTGGTATGTCAATATATTTGTAGGATCCTTTGATATGCTATTTTGAAAGGAATTATGCAATATAAAATGCAAATTTTAATGCTCTGTTCCTGCCATTTAAATTAGGTTTAAATCTTTCCAGAGTTATAGGTTGCATACTTGTCATAAAGTCTTAGAGTCCTGATTTCAAATACTGATTCTACAAAACAAAAAGTATTTTTCAGCATAGCTCTTCTATGACCTAGGTGTGTAAGGGTGAAAAAGCACTAGTAAAATAAAATAAAAGACTCTGCTTGATCTAAGTTTGGTTTGTTTTTTCCCCTTTATTTTAAAAGAAGCTTTAGATTACTAAAGCGTTACATAGAAAATATAGGGGATTCCTATATACCCCACCTCCACCCCCTCCCACACTTTCCCCCATTAACAACATTCATTAGTGTAGTACATTTGTTACAATTGATGAATACATATTGAAGCATTGCTACTAACCATGGTCTATAGTTTATATTGTGGTTTACACTTTCCACTGCACAATTTTATAGGTTTTGACAAATGTATAATGGCCTGTATCCATCATTGCAATATCAAACAGAAAAATCCCAATGTCCCCAAAATGCCCCATGTTACACCTATTTTCCCTCTCCCTTCCCTTAGAACCTCTGGTGACCATTTGTCTTTAAATCTATGCTACAAGTTCTTCCATTACTAGAATAAAAAGTCTACTTTAGCCCATAGTTGCATTCCCCTGTTATGTTTGTTCATTCCTCAATCTTGAGGATTTGGGGATGGTGATACCCACTATGCTTTCACTTGAGAGGGGGGCTTAGGTCCCATGGGGAAAATGGATGGAACTGTCTTGCTTACATTTGCAGATACTCTCTGTTTTTTGGCACTGACAATCATCTTCCTTTTGTTAGTTGCCCTGGGTGAGTCCAATGAACTGGAGAGTAGGGGATGAGTACAATTCTGCTAAGATTCAGGGCTCAACCAGAAAATGAACAAGTGGAAGATTTAAGTCTCTGGGACATATACTTAATAGTTATAGTACTAATTATAGGGTCAAATAAAAGGGGCAGAAGAACCATGTGTGGGAAAATTATAAAAGAGTTAAAACTAACTCTGATACATTGGGGAGATAGGTTGCCATATATTCCATGTAAGGCCCACTGAGAGGGTGCTGATTTCATCGGGTTGTCTGTTCTGCCTATAGTGTCTAGATTTCCCTAGAGCCCTCAGGAGCGCCCCTGCTTGAAGCACTCTTTACTGTGGCAGTCAGTGAGATACTCCTGAGACATGCATAAGCATAATCTCTGAAATGACCTCTGTATTAGTCAGCCAAAGGGGTGCTGATGCAAAATACCAGAAATCTGTTGGCTTTTATAAAATGTATTGATTTGGGGTAGAAGCTTACAGTTATCAGGCCAGAAAGCATAAGTAACTTCTCTCACCAAATTCTGTTGCCACATGTTGGAGCAAGATGGCTGCAAGGGTTCAGGCTTCCTGGGTTCCTTTCTTCCCAGAGCTTATTTCTCTTCAGGCTCAGCTGTTCTGCTTTCTCCATAAGGCTAGCTGTAGATTATCAGGTGAATGGCTCATCTTTCTTCCTGGGGCCTCTGCCTGTTTTTAATGGAGACTTCTCTTCTTCCTCTGCTTCTCTGTGTGTTTACTTCCCAGGCTCCAGGATCAAAACTCCAACATCAAAACTCTATTCTCTGTGGTGTGGTTTCTCTGTGAGTCCCCACCCACCAAGAGGGTGGGGATGCAACATCCTACTGATGTGGCCCAATCAAGCCTTAATCCTTGTTTAATCAAGTAAAAGTAAAACTTCTGAATCCAATATAATCTAATGTGCCCAGAGGGACAGACCAGTTTACAAACATAAGCCAATATCTATTCTTGGAATTCAAAAACAATATCAAATTGCCACAAACTCCAAACTCACTTTGAAATCTTTTAGCCATAAAAACTCATTAGTATTTAATATGTCCCTCTTTTGGTCTACATCTTTTTCCAAATGCATTGTTCGTTGGCACTTGGTAATAATCCTTCAGTGCCAGGGAGGCTCGTTCCCTGGTGTCATGTCCCATACCAGGAGGAAGGTAGTTAGTTTATTTGCTGAGTCTGGCTTAGAGAGAGGCCACATTTGAGCAACAAGGAGGCTTTCAGGAGGTAAGTCTTAGGCAATATATGTTACTAGGCTAAGTTTCAATTTCACAAGAACATGGTTCATAAGTACAATCATCAATATAAAGGGCCTGATGATTTCATCTGCCCACCTTCACTAGGCACTGCCTATGTACTCTAGAGATTCTTGCCACTCTGTTAGAGAATGTAGCAGGACTCCCCAGGATGAGAATTCAATTTTCTCTTGGTTATTGTGTGAGTAGGTACTCACTGAGACAATACCCTGTGACCACGTGAACACTTTCATATTCCACAGAGGCTTGTCCCAGGTGCAACCCTCCTCACACATTCCCCACCATCAACACCCACACCAGTGATCCTCCCCTGTCACAGTTGCAACCCTTCTGCAATCCAAAACCTCCCCCAAAACAAAGCCAAAATAATAATAATATAAAATCAATAAAAATAAATTAAAATTAAAAAATAATTTTTTGCATTGTGCCTTTCATTACCATAAGATCTATTATCTCTTATGTATTGACAATTTCTTCTGTATGTTCTCCCAGTGTCTTATTTTTTTTTTCACTTTATATTTCAAGAAGATTTAGGTTACAGTAAAGTCACATAGAAAATATAGGGGATTCCCACTACCCCCACTCTCCTCCCCACATCCTTCCCTACCAATAACTTCATGAGTATGGTATATTCATTACAACTGATGAACAAGTATCAAAGAATGCTATTAACTATGGTTAGTCATTTACATTATGGTTTTCCTTTTGCAGTGTACACTCTTATAGGTTCTGACAAAATGTATAATGGCCTGTATCCATCATTGTAAGATCATGCAGAATGAGCCCAATGCCCCCAAAATGCCTTTTTTTCTACCCATTATTCCCTCCCCCTCCCCTCAGAACCTATGGCAACCACAAAGTTTCAGTTTTTGAAGAATAAGCTTCATAGTTACTTGCACTAATATTGAGGGCTTAACATACCGGTCTATTTTCTTTTATTAGGCACTGCCTATGTACTTGAGAGATGCTTGCCCCTCTATTAGAGAATGTAGCAGGACCTCCCAGGATGGAGATATTTTTTCTTATTTATTGTGTGTGTCTCCATCCACCGAGCTAACACTCTATGACAAGATGAATACATTTATATTCCATAGACTCATGCCCCAGGTGCACTCTTTACCATATATCCCCCCACCACCAACACCCTGCTCCAGTGACCCTCCCCTGCCATATTTGCCAAAATAACATTCCCACCATTGTAGTTTTAACCACAGACCTACAAATCCCCAGAGTTTACCTGTACCTTCCTCCAGCTCTCCTCCCAGTTCCGTGGATAGTCCAACCAAACCCCCCCACCCTACTCACTCTCACATTCCAGCACCATGGCCCTCACTCACATCCCTGTACCACCATCACCCCTATCCACTGCCAAACCACCCACTTCCACCTTATCATGGGTTTTGAGTTTGGCTTGTTTTTAATTGATTCTGTGCATTAGTTTAATTTATGCATAAAAGGATCTAGGATGGATATGCAATGTTATAGTAGGGAAAATTGGAGAGCTTAAGAGTCTCATAAACAAGAACTAAAATAATTAAAAATTAATAGATAAGAGGATAGACAATTAGAATTTAAGATTTCATGTTTGAAGAAAATAGAAGTCATCAAGTTTGAAGTGAGTTGTTGAATTTGAATGCAGATAAATGTTGGAGTTGATGTCAAGAATCTTGGCAAGCAGTAGATGCTTGGTAAAAATTTGTTAACTGAGTGAATGAATTCAAGTGCTGTTTTTACCATTTATGATTTTCATAAAAACTGAAGTCACCCATGATAATGAAGAGTTGAGATGTAGAAAAATCTTATGAATCAGAGGATAAAGTCCTCAATGAATAAGGAAAAAGAAATAACTAGGAAGTTGATTAATGGTAGCAGTCCTAAATAAACGAGTATATTAGCATATGGGAGAGCGTTTTTCATAAGTCTTGGAGATCCAGAAGTGTCAACACTCATTATATACATTTTGTAGTAGATGCTATGGATTGCCTCACTAATCATTGATTCAACACTCCTTTATAAAGGGTTGCAGATTTTGGAAATATAAAATATTTTCCAGAGCACCTTGCAGCTAGTGTTTCATATGTTATGGCAATCAAATGTACTAGAGTGAGATTTTGATTTGAGCATGGGGCAAGAGACAGAGCAGACATGTCTATTTTGCCTGCTATGAATCATGGTAGAATAGACAGAAACCTGGAGCAGGCAACTGTGGGGTCAGCTCAATGATGTTTCATGTTTCTGCTTGACCTACAGTGTGATTTTGGAAATGTGTATTAGCTTAGATACCAGTCCTGCTCTTATAACAGAGGCCACAATGGAGTGACTTAAAAATGAATAGATATTTCTTCTTCATGTACCAGTCCAAGCATAAGCTTTCCAAAATAGAAATAGTGTAGTTTGATGGCATGGGTTGACTTCTACAATATATATGCTATAAAGAATGCTTTTCATTGAGGTATGTTATTAATAATTTTCTTTGTATCTACACTTTTCCATTCCTTAATTTATATAATTATTTTTTTTACAAAGCAGGAAGATTAATTATCAATTACAGCTCTGAGTCATCTAAATCCACTATTCATTTTGGAACATGCTAATTATCTGAAACAGTGTGTTATAATGTTTTCTGATGTTAATATTTTTCATAATATAATTTTACATTCTTACCTATAAAAATTTATTTTTTACTACTATTAGATACAGACTCAGATACAGACTCATCCTCTCTCATTGAGTTTCCTCTTCATTAGATTGATATATGGTAAAATAGAAATACGTATACATCTTTCTCCAATTCTACTTTTGTTCTAGTGATTTCATCTTTAGAATTCCAGGTCCTCAATAAACAATAGTGAATAGATAAGAACCAATCTTAACTCTAAAAACCTTCTTTGAAAAGTTTTTGACAACTCTCCTTAGCTACATACAAATCTCTCTAAAAATCCTCTTTATTTTTCCTTCTTTATACCCATTTTTCTATAATAATATTAAGACTCCCTTTTAAATGCTCTCACATTTCCTCAATCCCCATTTTTAATTTCCAGAATCCTAGAGTTGTATGTGTTCTACATTTCAATTTATATAGGCTTGAAATTGGTGAGAGTTAATATCATTGCCACTTTCCATTAAAGGACAGATCCATTACTCATCTCTAACTGGCAAAAACTAACACTAAAGCATAAGATATCATTTTGTCAAATTCTACTTTCTTCTGTTAAAATCTTCCCTAGCAAATTGAAAGATTGGATGGAGTTTCTAATGTGCCATACTTTTAGAAAGTACCCTGCCATGAGAAAAGTTTTCCCCACATTTCCACAAGTGAAAAACATGGCAGGGAATGTTTGTTTGTTTGTAATTTCATAAGTAATATATGTTACTTATAAATGGTACAACTTTTAAAGCAGTAAAAGATAAAAATGTACATTTCTTCTATACCTTTCCCCCACCTGCTTGGTTTTCCTTCCCAGAGGCAACCATCTTTCCAGATTCCTTTATACGCTTACAGGGGAATTTTATACATGTATAAACAGGTTTTTATATTTAAGAGAATTCTTAATTGGCTAGATTTGTGCTTTCTTCTGCCTTGTAATATATGGGACCAGAGGGTCTTGTCAGAACGCTAATTACAAGAAACACCTGCTTCAATATAACCATTTATAATAGTAACATACTTTTTAACTGTCTTCCCATTTATTCTCAATGATATGCTATTAATATTGTGGTTGTCATCAATAAAAGCAATAGTTCCATGACATCCTCTATGCCTATCACTCTGTGGGAAAGATTGTTATGGACATGAACTTCTACATAGTACTTGGCCACCAATTTCCAACCTGCAGCCATTTTCACAGGTTATACTCTATTTGAGCAGAGCATTCAACCTGCAATTTCCTTTTCACCATCGGACATTGAGAATTTCCTCCTCTCCATTTTTTCTTTCTAGGAATCCTATTATTTATATAGCAAACACTCTGTACTGATCCTCCACATTTTTTATACTTTCTTTACTATTCCACTTCCTTGTCTTTTTGCTTTAATGATGAATGACTTCTTCCAATTTACATTACAAAACTTTTGTAGGTTTTTTTCCTACAATCACATTTCTAATTTTCACTATATTCTCTGACTGTTCCTTTTCATATCATCTTGCTTGTTGTGTTTGGGTTTTTTCTTTTTTTAGTGAATACCATAGATTCTACTATCACTCTTAGGATATTAATGATAATTTTTTAAATTTCTCTCTGTATAATATTTGTTTTTTTCAGTGTATTAGTCAGCCAAAGGGGTGCTGATGCAAAATACCAGAAATCTGTTGACTTTTATAAAAGGGTATTTATTTGGGGTAGAAACTTATAGTTGTCAAGACATAAAGCATAAGTTACTTCCCTCACCAAAGTCTGTTGCCATGTGTTGGAACAAGATGTCTGCTAGGATTCTGGCTTCTTCTTCCCCTTAAGACTCCATGGTCCCAGCTTTTTCCTATATCAGCTGTAGGCTGGGATAAGTCTCATCTCTCTCCTGGGGCTCATTTCTCTCCAGGCTCAGCTGCTCTGCTCTCTCCACAAGGCCAGCTATAAACTATCAGGCAAACAGCTTGTCTCTATTCCCCAGGCTTCTGCTGTGTCTAATGGAGCCTTCTATCTTTCTTCATGTATCTGCTTTTCTGTGTATTTACTTCCTGGAGCTCCAATATAAAAACTCCAACTTTCTCTTCTGCCATGTCGTTTTCTCTGTGAGTCCCCACCCACGGGGGTGGGGACTCAATGTCCTACTGATGTGGCCCAATCAAAGCCTTAATCATTATTTAATCAAGTAAAAATGCAGCCTCTGAATCTAATCCAATCTACTATGTCCAGAGGAACAGAACAGTTTACAAACATAATCCAATATCTATTTTTGGAATTTATAAACGATATCAAACTGCTATATCCAGGTTGATTTTTTTTATTTGCTTATTTTTGTTTCCCTCTACCTTGTTAACACTTTCCTCAGATATATGGTAATCTGTTTGCCTGTTCATGATTAAGTGTCCAGAGGAGGGCTTAAAAGAAGATTGAAAGCTCTGAGCATCAAGTAGGAATTGGCAAATTTGAACATTACTGGAGAGAGATCAAGCCAGTTTTTATGGAAACTTGAATGTCAATGTCACTATCCTTGGTTCCTTCCTTTATGGTAAGGTAAGTTTACCAGAGAACAATCTTTCAGTCTTCCTAAGGGCAGAAGTCTGGTTGCCCATGTCTTAGAAGCCAAGTCAAATAAAGGAGCTAAAATCTCAACATTTATATGCAAACATTTTATTAATTCTTTTGCTTATAACTGTACATTTACTCTTAACAGTTCCTGCCATTAATATTAGATGCGTGTATTTAATCTGTCATCTTTAAGTAGAAAGTTTCCAGAATAAATTTTATAGTATAAAATAATTAAAATGAAGATAGCAATTGCCAACCTAGAAAGATAAGGTCTATATTATTTTGTCCCAAATAATATAAAATGTGAACTGACATCTACAAAAATCATTGCTCATTGGCTGACGTTTTTCAGAGGGAGGACAGAGGTATGAAGTACTAGAGGATAAGATAAACATCTAATTATAATAAGCACTACTTCCAGTGAATCTACCATGATTTCAAAGGTAAGAAAGACTTTGGGACAAAGAGGAAATTAAGAAAGTTATTGAGTAATCAAAGTACACCATTTTTTTAAAGAACTAGACAACAATTATCAATGGCTACTAATATCAAAGAAAGACAACTTTGAAATAATGCAACTCCTGATATAAGTGCATAACACAACTCTATAATCATTTTGGCAAAATACTGAACATAAATCAAATCAAGACTCTTGGTATAACTATCAATTCACAGGAAATACAGGGATGAGAACATGTGAAATTATACATCAAGGTGCAGTCAGAAAAATCTTTATTGTGGGAAACTCTGTAAGTCCATAGCAGCACATTTCAATAGAATTATTCTTTATCTGCATTGTCTAATACAATAACCACAGGCCACTTGTGGATATTGAGTGCTTGAAAAGTGTCTGTCTATCATAACATTTTAAATTTTATATAATTTTATTTTAAATTTTTATGTAATTTTAATTAATTTAAATTTACATAGACTAGAGCCTACCATATTTGACCATATATCTTGTTAAAACATTTCTTCAACAAAGAACAAAAGCGAGAGTGAGTACCCTATAGAGAAGATGCCAAAGGTGTATCAACCAGGTACAATGTATGTTATTTGGATCCTAATTAAAAGAAACTAAACAAAATCATGTTATCAAACAATTGAGAAAATGTGAGCACTTATATTTGATGGTATTAAGGAAGTATCATCATTTGGTGTATAATAAGACTATGATGGTTAGATTTCAAAAATAGTCACTACCTAAAATAGTCATGTAAAATATTTACATATGAAATTAACTGATGTCTGATAACCCAAAGTTAGGGGAAGAATGAGTGGAGGTAAGATGAGACAAGATTAACAATGAGTAGGCATGTGGGAGCATGTTATACTATTCTCTTTATTCTCGTATACATTTGAAATTTTCCATACACTTACTTGTTTTAAATGCCTACTTCTCAACTCCAGACATTCTGATTCTTATGTAAAGCCAGGGTTGAGATCCCTGGGGAGGAGGGAAGAATATAGAGCCAACTTTTTTTAGGAAGCGCTCTAAGATCAGACTTTGTATAAAGTGAGGCACGACTTTTCCTTATCCTTAAGGGAATTTTACTGCACAATTATTTCAAATTTTGTTGATATATTGTTATAAGAGTAACTTTGAGGAATCAATTTTTCAATTTCAAAATTTTGTAGGTGCACAAGAGCAGACACATAAAAGTTGCAGAAGCAATCGATACAAATAGATGCAGCCTTTCAAGGCATTCTTACTGTGCCCCATGTGAGGCTAATGAGAATTTAACTCAAAAGAGATGAAAACCTCTGCATGTGTCCATTGAAGTGGTCTTCAGAAATGAAAAGTCAAATGTGGGCAGAGAATATAAATACAGACATTTGTCCATCATTAAGATTATTTGGGGAAACCATGAAGCTTTTCAATATACTTTAATATTAAGGATCTGCTATAGCAAAAAGTACCCATAAAGTTAAAAAAAAACTAAAAGACTACATCGGGTGTAACCTTTACTGTTACTATGGATTGAGATATTTGTTTTCCTCTGACTGGAAATAATTTTTTCAACATAGAAGTTTATCAAGTAGCCATTAAAAATTCCTTAGTTAAAATTGTTAATGCCACTGAATTGTTCACTTAAAAATGGTTTAAATGGCAAGTTTTGTGTTATATTGTATGCTACCACAATAAAAAAATTAATAAAAATGTTGAAAAACAAACAAACAAAAAAATTCCTTGCACATATTCCCTAGTGTCATAAAGATATGCATCTATATCGTAGCAGGCTTTACAATGACTGTTAAAGACCCAACTTTCTGCTCAATATTTCTAATTGTCATTTGGATCAACTTGAAACCATTTTAAATGTTCAAAATTTGCAAGAATTAAATTCATGATTACAGGGTTAGCCATTCCTATTGTTTCTCTTTAACATTTAACATTCCTACTAGGGCAAAAGAAAGGGGGCAAATTAGCATGCACTGTGCCTGTGGATTTATATATATTTTCTACTTTAATTCTTGCCAGCTTTATTATTATTAGCTCCATTTTAAAGTTAAGTAAAATATATTAGAGAGGATAGTTTATTTGCTCAAGGCCACATGGTTAGTTAGCTGGGGAGTAGGCTTCAAAGCTAGTTTGAATCCAATGCTAACTTGATTCCCATTATGCCATACTACTCTACTTTCTTTTTCCTAGCTTTGACATGGACCTAAGAAAGGGT
>JAQZBX010008668.1:0-36417 GCA_029593785.1 Cabassous unicinctus | reverse complement strand
TAACCAGAAATTTATTCTCTCACAATTCCGGAGACCAGTAGTCCAAAATCAAGGTGTTATCAGGGATGCATTCCCTCCAAAGGCTCTAGAGGACAACCCTTCCTGTCTCTTCCATTGTGGCTGGTGGCTTCTGGCAACCCCTGGAGTTCCTTGGCTTGTAGATACATCATTCTAATATCTACCTCCATCTTCACATTGCCTTCTCCTCTGTCTTCTTTTCTGTATAACCTCTCTGTCTTACTCTTATGAGGACACCTGTCATTGGATTAACCAGAATGATCTCACTTCGAGATCCTTAAGTTAATTACAGCCACAAAATCCCTTTTACAAATAAAGTCTCATTCATAGATAGCAGGGATTAGAATATAGGCATATCTTTTGGGGTGCTAACATTCAACCCACTATAGTAGACTATATATATATATTTTTTTTTTCCTTGCAAAAAGTCTGTGGCTAAATAAATCAGATTATAATTTCCTGAAAGTAGAAGGGGTAGGGCAAAATTTACCTCATTAATTATGCCAGAATTCAGGTTATATATGATATTAAGGAATTTAAAAAGCTGTACTTTCACATATGATAAAAACATTGCATTCAATAAAATAAGTTTAATAGAAATAAAACAATCTTCCCAGAATATATTGGGGAATGGCTGTCAAATTGAATGCAAACAAAATCAATTGGAAACAACAGATCCTTAAGGGACTAAGTGAGTTTATATTTATGTTCACTGCTCCATCACTGTCTATAAAAGAAATCAGACCTTTTTTTCATCAGATACTACTTTTAAACTAGTTTTGACAGACAGACTATTTTAAAATAAATATCAGTCAAAAAGTATCTTGTTTTTATATAAAGGGCTAAAAATGAACTTTAATATATCTTGAAAATAGATGAGCTATCTTAATAATAAAAGAAGACTGCCCATATTTCCATCTTGAGTCAGATTCAACATTTATTTTGTTTTATTGTTTATCCTGATTGAGTGTTAATATACAAACTAGGATCTATTTTCAAGTCACTCTTCTTTTCAGTATTCTAGGTATCCAATATGTCATACTTGGCTTAATATACTTGAAGACTTCTTGACAACTTCTTTATAGCTAGGCTGCTTTTCTGTGGAAAGGAGTCATTCATAATGTAAAACCTGAGAGGATTATATTTTGGGTGCCTATATCGGAGTCATAAGTGCTCCCAGGACAAGTTACTAACTTTAATATCCCACAAATAACCATTTCATTCACTTCTTTGATAAGAATAACTTTATTATAGTAGCAGAAACTTGTTGTGTTGTATAATTTTTTTGAAGGAAAAGAATAATAGCTAGGTATATAGGTATATGAGACTTTTAGTACTGCAAAAATATGATGAACACTTTATTTTCTTAGCAGTTGTCATGAAATTTCTCTGTGGGGAAGCCTATCTTTGTTGAGAGAATAGGCTATCCTTAATGAAGCTTAAGCATTCAAGTTACGATTGTACATGGACTGGTGCCTTGATTACAGAGATTACGGAAGAGCTGCTCACCACGCATGAGCAATGAACATAAGGGAGAGAGCAGGAGAAGACCTTGAAGGCAGAGAACCAAAGGAAGGTATCAATGCACACTATCAAAAAAGTGAAAAGACAACCCATAGAATGAGAGAAAACACTTGCAAATCATATAACTAATAAGGATCTAGTATCCAGAATTTGTAAAGAACTCTTACAACTCAATGACAAAAAACCAAACAACCCAATTTTAAAACGGGCAAAGGACTTGAATAGACACTTCATACTCACCAAGTGGACTAGAATGTCTTTAATAAAAAAGGAAAAAAGGAAAATTTCAAGTGCTGGTAAGATATGGAGAAACTGAAACTCTTTTACATAGCATAACACTTTAAATGATATCTGACTTAGTTTCCATCAGACAAAGCAACTGAGATTCAGCTCAATCAATTACTCAGGATCACACAGCTAGTAGGTTGCTGATAAAACTTGAACTCAGGTTGGTCTGACCCCAAAGGGAATGATTTTTAATCACTATAACACATGTGACATCTAGTACCCATCCAGCATTGAAGCAGAGTTGCCTAAAGAAGCCATTCTGGTGGGAAGAAAGGTTATAAGTCTTATTTGGGTCATGTACCCCAGGTCATGGCTGGCTAGGAGTAGCTGATTGAGTCTTGATTTAACTAAACCTTCACAAACACCCAAAAAGGGTTTCAAGGAATATGCATTATAAAGCATGGTATGGATTATTATGATTTGATAATACAGAAGAATTGCTAGGATTTTTTTAAAAAGCTTCTTTAGGCCCATTGTTTTTGTTTCAGATGTTGGCAAAAGCAGTGTGATAGCTATTTTCTTGAATTCTCAGTGAAAATGTTTTTCTCAAGTCTCCAAGCAGAGGCTCAAGATACATGTAGTCAGGATACCTCTCAGAGATCCTTTGTTACAAGGGTATTTTAGATATAGGATTCATATGTGTTGACAATTCTTATTAATAAAGATATGTTTTGAAACAAGGAAGGGATTTCCTAAATGCTATTCTCAAATAACTAATTGAGTGACATTATATTTTTATTCTAATGTACATTATTTATTTTAACTTTTGTAAATTTTCATAGTATTTTGGAAAAACACCACAAAATTTTAATTCATCTTCCATTGCACACTGCATACCCAGGTATCCATCTGGTCCCAATGTGTTGATATCTCAAATAAAGTACCTCTAGCACCAATAGAAAATGTAATTCTCTCAAGAGTTACTTGGTTTCAGAAAGATTTTACTATAGGTGTCTCTGTAGAAAACTCAGTAGTTAATACTGTTAAGGCTGCATAGATCTGGAAGAAAGTATTCGATGGATTGTGGTCACAATTGCTTATGCTTGGACCTCTGGGAATAATTCCATATATAAAGGTAACAGGACAATGAGCTACCTGGTAAATTTGACCCTCTACTAAACAAGAATAGTTAATTTTTAAGAAGTATACAAGAATCGCATGCATACTACATTTAGAGGTGAAACTGTTTAATTTCATACTTTGCTGTAAAATGTATTTCAAGGTAAATCACTGGATACTAGAAAATAGCCTTTGCTGTTAAAATAATTTATGTGACTCTGACAATTTAATATTTCTTAGCTTGCCCCTCTAAGGTGAAATTCACAATTAATAACAGCTGATATACTCCTGTCAGAAAAAATATATACAGTAACTCTAACTTACATGTAAAATATTTATGATGATGATGACCTTGGCTTTTTTCCTTGTGTATTCTTTTTCCTTTTTCAGATTTTCTTTTTAAGGAGGTAACAGAGATTGAACCCAGGACCTCGTCCACGGGAAGCAGGTGCTCAACCACTAAGCTACACCTGCTCCCCCACTTCTTCAGATTTTTAAAGGAATTTATTAGCTCTTTTTCTTTTGCTCTATGCTCAAAAATTCCCAAGGAAATATAATTCTGGCCCAAGATTTTATTTTAGTAGGAACAGCAAGAAATGAGTTCAAGGAAGAGATAAACATTTGTTTTATGCCAAACATTTTGTTACATGATTGATTCACTTTATCTCATTATTCCAAAATAGGACTCCTCCTGGCTCCACTTTGGCTGAGTCCGCAATGGCAGAGAGCAAAGCCATAGGTCTGAAGCAAGGTGATTGGCCACTTCCACAGGACTGGCAAACGATGGGTCTGCATTTCCATTTTGCAAATCTTGCTTCAACATCTATGTTAATATTTCAGAAGTTAAAAGCAAAGAGAGAAAGACAAAGAGAGAGAGAATTTCTTTGGAGAGAGCTTGTAAAGCACTGTAGCATCCAAGAGAGAAGAGAGAGAGGAATACTCCTCATTTTAAGCCTATGAGAGGATACTTCGAGACTCAGAGAACATGATTTTGTTGTTTATGAGATACTGAGATAGGTGTCAGACTGATATCTGAAAAGATCTCATTGTTAGAGTTTGTGCTCCAAAAGTAAAGAGGATTGAGTTGGGAAGTGGCTGTACTGCCATTTGACAAACATTAGTATTTTGGGGAAATTAATTGTGCATGTTTTCATGGGAGCCAAATAACACTGTATAAAAATACAGCAGGACTTCAAAATAAGTGCTCTTCCCTATTCATTTATTCCTTCAACAAATATTTGAACATCTACTTGTGCCAGGCACTATTCGAGATACTGGAGTGGCAGTAATGGATAAAATAGGTAATCCTTGCTTTCTAAAAGCTGGTATAATATTGAGAGAATATAAGCAATAAAAAATGAAATAAGTGTGTCAGTTTGTTTTAAGTCATGAAGGGGAGAAAGAAAGGGCTAGTAGAAGGGGGTCACAAGGGCCTGAGGGAGGAATCTGAAGTGACCAGTCAGTAAAGTTGCGTTACCTGCATCATGGGGAGGTTCATAATGGGAGAATCACTGAGAAACCAAAAATGTCCAAGGCAAGAGTCAGCTTTTAACATCTGCCAAGTCTAGAGAGCACAAATGCCATTTCACAAGTAGATATTTCCTGCCTCACATCTCTCTTCTCTCTCTTGACCCATCCTACTCCTGGCAGTGGGGTGATGGGGGATAGGAGAATAGGAGGGTAGCTGAAGTAAGAGAAATCAAGAAGCTGACCACACACCCCTTTCCTATTCCTGGTTTCTAGACTGCAAAGTACTCAGGTGTGGGAGGGGAGCTATATTAACTTCAAATGAAGGTTGGAATTCAGACTGTTAAACTGCACCAAAGGACTTTTTTTTTTTTTAATCCACGAGTGACTGAAAAAGCCATTAGACTTCTCTGAGATTTCATGCTAAGAGAAACCAATGACTAATCTACCAAGGTGGTTTGAAGGGAAGTAGGAGGAAAATAAAATCACTTAACGGTTGCACCCTATTGATTCTATTCTTTCAACTTAACAGCTACAATTAAGCATTACTATCTCTAGAGAAGAAATGGAAGTTCAAAGAGAAAATTAATTTGTTCATGTTATATGAACAAATGAAGCAGTGGAATCAGAAAGCAAATATGGGAAAATCAGAGTTATATTTAACTTGTCTGGAAGAGATCTTTTGGTCCCATTTCCCCGAAACAGAAGAGCACTCAAGAATAAGAATTTCTTTGTGCCAGAATTCTTTTTCCTTAAAGTACTTGAGGGGTCACAACCCAAGTACTGTTTTGAGAAGAGGTGCATTACTTCACTGAACATACCATCTTGAGTGTGGTAGCATCATTCTCCCATTTCCATGGACAGGATTGTTTTCCCTCATCTTTTCCCAACTTCTTTGTCCCATATGCCCTACATGATACTCACTCATTAGAATTGAAGGATGTATTCTGAACTGATATGAATATTGACACAGCTCATAGATCTGCAATGCTCTTTCATGCAAATAATTATTAGATCTCACAATAACCCTAAGGAAAGAAGGACAGATATTATTATGATTGTTTTATCATAATAATAGAAAGTAAAACTGTTTCTAAAAGTGGATAAAAATGAAGCTAAAAGAGTTTGAGTGAATTGCCCAGAGTCATAATGCTACTAACTGCTAGACAGACCTTGAACATTGCTCTGCTAACTTAAGCTTGGTGCTCTTAAGGGAGACTTAAGATGATTAAAGCAATCACTTTTGCTGAAATAAATAAAAGGAAATTGAATAATAATTTGTGTTGGAAACAGATATGCCAAATAATTTTCAATTTTCACCACTTTCAAATTTAGTGTTGCTATAATTTAGCCTCCTTTCCTTTAGCTATACAGATGTCTTCTGGGACTCTCTACAGTTGCTTGTTAGAAGGTTTTGATTAACTTTAGACAATTTTTCTGGTTTTGGACTTTACTAGAATTAAACTAAACATTTCTTTAGTTAACTTTTATAGCCTGCTCACAATGTTTTTGTGTGGTAGGAAAGTTCCATTGCATACTATTTCCTAAAGGGAAAGTGCTAAGACTTGGTATACAAAATTTGAACAGGCAGTGAATATTTAAAGAAAACTCAATCAATAGATCCAACCAATGGATTTCAAACAACCAGACTGAAATTTTTCTGTTTTTATTAAATTAACATATATACATTTGAGATGTGCTAATGGATGTAATATGCATTGCTCAAATCTTCATCAAGTTTTAATTAATAAAATGAACTTTGAGAATGTAGCATTATTGTAGTATAACAAGAAAATACCTATAACTGTACAATCATTTAGTCATTTGAATACTGTTCTTTACTCAACATATTCTTGATGTCTACAAGCACTGACCTGACATTTCTGTTATAGATTTGCTGCTGTATAGTATTTTTAAAAACTGAAAAAGATATCCAAATTGGAAAGGAAGAAGTAAAACTTTCACTTTTGCAGATGACATGATCCAATATATAGAAAGTCCTGAAAAATCTACAATAAAGCTACTGGAGCTAATAAATGAGCTCACCAAAGTGGCAGGATATAAGAGCAACATGCAAAAATCAGTAGTGTTTCTATACACTAGAAATGAGCAATTTGAGGAAGAAATCAAGGAAAAAATTTAATTTACCAAAGCAGCTAAAAAATAAAACATTTAGGAATAAATTTGACTAAGGAGGTAAAGGACTTATACACAGAAAACTACACAACATTGCTAAAAGAAATCAAGGACCTAAATAAATGGAAGGACATTCCATGCTCATAGATTGGAAGGCTAAATATCATTAAGATGCCAGTTCTACCCAAATTGATTTACAGATTCAATGCAATACCAATAAATATTCCTATATCTGTTCTTTGCAGAAATGGAAAAGCTAATTATCTAATTTATTTGGAAGGATAAGGGGCCCTGAATAGTCAGGAACATCTTGAAAAGGTAGAATAAAGTAGGAGAATACTCACTACTTGACACTAAGCATATTACAAAGCTTCAGTGGTCAATATGGCGTGGTATTGGCACAAGGATAGACATTTGAGCAATGGAACCGAATTAAGAGTTCAGAAATAGACCCACACATCTATAGCCAACTGATATTTGACAAGGCTGCCAAATGGACTCAACTGGGACAGAATAATCTCTTCAACAAATGGTGCTGGGAGAACTAGATATCCCTATCCAAAAGAATGAAAGAAGATCCTTATCTCACACCCTATACAAAAATTAACTCAAGATGGATCAAAAACCTAAATATAAAAAACAGGACCATAAAACTCCTAAAAAAATGTAAGAAAGCATCTTCAAGATCTTTTGGTTGGCAATGGTTTCACAAACTTTGTATCCAAAGCACAAACAATGAAAGGAAAATTAGATAAATGAGACCTCCTCAAAATTAAAAACTTTTGTGCTTCAAAGGAGTTTGTCAAGAAAGTGAAAAGGCAGCCTACTCAATGGGAGAAAATATTTCAAAACCATATATCCACATAAGAGTCTAATTCCAGCCTATATAAAGAAATCTTACAACTCAACAATAAAAAGACAACTCAATTAAAAAATGGGCAAAAGACATGAACAGATATTTTTCCAAAGAGGAAATACAAATGGCTAAAAAGCACATGAAAAGATATTCAACATCACTAGCTATTAGGGAAATGCAAATCAAAACTACAATGAGATAACATTTCATGCGTACTAGACTAGCTGCTATAAAAAACAAAAAAACTACAAGTGTTGAAGAGGATGTGGAGAAATAGGAACACTCATTCACTGCTGGTGGCAATGTAGAAGGGTGCAACTACTGTAGAGAACATTTGGCAATTTCTCAGGAATCTAAGTATAGAATTGCCATATGATCCAGCAATCCCACTACTAAGTATATACCCAGGACAACTGAAAGCTGGGACATGAACAGATTTATTCACACCAATATTCATAGTGGCATTATTTGTAATTACAAAAAGATGAAAGCAACCCAATTGTCCATCAAGAGATTGATGGATAAAAAAAATGTGCTATATACATACAATGGAATATTATTCAGCTATAAGAAGGAATGAAGTACTGATACATGTGATGATGTGAATGAACCTCGAGGACCTTATGTTAAGTGAAATAAGCCAGACACAAAAGGACAAACATGTATGATTTACTAATATGACCTAAATATAATAAGCAAATTTATAGAGGTAGAATCTAGAAAATAGGTTACCAGAAAATAGAATTGGAGTAGAGAATGGGGAGCTGATGTTTAATCTGTGCAGAATTTATAATTAGGTTGATTGTAATGGTTTGGAAATGGACAGAGATGAGGGTAATGCAACAGTGCGAGTAAAATTAACAGTGCTGAAGCATGTCTGTGAATGAGGTTGAAAGGGGAAGCTTTGGGTTGTATATGTTGCTAGAAGGACAACTAGAGGATAAAACGTGGGATTATATAACAATGAATCTTGTGGTGGCTGAGGATTGTGGTTAATCATACAAATATAAGAATGTCCTTTTAGGATTCATAACAAAGATATCACTTGTACGGTGTTGATAAGGGGGAAATAGTTTAATATCTTTGCATCAATTGTAACAAAGGTACTGCACCAATGTTGAGTGTCAAAAATGGGGTGGGGGGGAGCGGGTTATGGGAATGTTGCATATTTTATTCTTAGAAAAATGTTCTATGCCACAGGTACAACCAAATTCCCTTGTCCATTATACTGTTTTCCTCTGAGGCTTCTCTGAAATTACATGTGATAAACTTTTCACAAGAACCAAGGCAAGTATATAATTTATGTTCTACCAGTCAATTAAATAACCCTTGTAAGAAGGTAAAGATGGGATATGGTCAGGTGTCCTGACAGACAGGGTCTTTTGAACATCTTGAAAAGTTATATAGCTAAATACTTCAATGGGATATAAAGGTATACTAGTTGCCATAAGTATGTTTTCTGGATAGATAGAGGCCCACACAGTAGCTCACAAATTATTAAACTTTCCTCCTGGAGAAGTCCTGCTACTTTCTCAAATAAGATGGCAAAAGGCTATGGATTATATAAGCCTTGCCTAATAAAAGAAAACAAGCCAATAAGCCAAGCCCTCAATCTTAAGACTTGCATTTACTAACCTTATTCCTGTAATACTGAAATTAAGCCTAAGTACAATTAATGCCTAAGAGTTGCCTCTTGAAAACCTCCTTGTTGCTTAAATGTGGCCTCTCTCTAAGCCAGACTCTGCAAATAAACTCACTGTTTACCCCCTGTATGGGAGATGACTCCCAGGGATGAGACTCCCTGGTACTGAGGGATTATTAACATGTTAATCACTGATGCATTTGGAGAAAGATCTTGACTGAAAGGGGGAAATACTAAATAAAATAGACTTTTTATGGCTAAGAGATTTCAAAGAGGTCATTCTGGAGGTTACACCTATGCAGATCTCAGCCAGACTTAACAAACTGCCACAGTTAACAAAGCCTCAAATAAAAGGGCTCCTGAGGGCCCTAGGGACATCCAGGCACCAAAGGCAAGCCACATGACCTCATGAAATTAACAGCCCCCTCAGTGGGTCTTCTCTGGGAATACATGTAAATCTATTTCCCCAATATAACATAGGTATACTCATTTATAAATTCCCTAAACAGGATTCTTCTACTCCTTTTATCTGAACCTAAAATTTTCTGTTTACCTGTTAAACATATAGATATATTTAGATAAAATATATCTTTTATCTAAATAAAAGATAGTCTTTTAATCTCAAAGACTAAAATGCTTCAGATTGTTCGTATGCCAGTTGAACCCTGAAGCCTGGCATCTATGTGGTCAACTTCTATGCTCCAGCTCTTCACATCTGCCCTGGACAACCAACTAAACAATGAAGATAGACCAGCCCCACCCCAAAACAAGCAATATATTCAACTGGGAGCAAAACAATTCCATTCCTCTGCCACGTAATATCTATGTCCCTTCTCAGTCTGAAGCAATCAGAGCAGACATTGTCCCAAACCCCTTAAAACTGAGGAATGAACAAAAATGGGGGGGAGTGTAACCATTGGCCAAAGCAAATTTATTGCTAGTGTAGTTGTTAATTGAGTAACTTGCAACATTAATACAAATAATAAATTATTAAAATTTAAAATCCTAAAATCTTTAAAAGATTATTAAAAATGGCAATGATAATGATTATTTTAATTTATAAAGATGTGAATATTTACTTCTCTATGCTTCAAAAATATTTTAGTTCATATTTCCTTCAAGGGGAAATAAATTACCAGGTTATCCTTTCAATTGACTGGGACTTAGAGTATTTAATGATGACAGTGTTTTCTGTTTGACAAAATTATGGTGCATATTAATAATTTATATTATTAATATAGATGATTATTAATATATTATAAAATTAATATATTAATTTGGATTAATATATTATTAAAATCTCTACATTTTACTATTATTACCAAAATTATAAATATAAAAGAATTCTCTCCCATGAAATGCTCAGCTGAAATGAAAAGTAAACATTTTTCCTTTATTACTTTTCTTATCTTTATGTTCTATTTGTAGTTATATATGCAGATTTCCTTGAAATTAGAAATATGGACAAAGTGTTTCTCTTATTATGAAAAAAAATATTGTATATGAAGATTGATATGACAAATAATTTTTATTTTTAAGCTTTTAAATTATAGAAATTTTCAAACATATGCAAAAATAGACAATAGTAAAATGGACCCTCACTTAACAATAAAATAACTTCAAAAATTACCATGTGGCTGATCCTGTCTCTTCTACTTTTCCCATTTCTCTTTAGTTATTTTGGAACAAACACCACCTTATAATTTCTTCTGTAAATACTTTACTATTTAATTTTAAAAGATGACTCTTGACAAACATAGTCATATTACCATTATATCCCTAAATAGTTACTAATAATTTCTAAATACCATCAAATAGTCATCAGTATTCAAATATCCACAATTTGGTTGCATTTCTTTTAGTTAATATGTATCCAATGTTTCTTTTCATTTATAGGTTCCCTCTCCCATTTTCATTCTTCAATTTATTGACTAAAGTACCTGGTTCACTTTTCTTAAAGCATTTCCAATAGATTTTGCTGATTGTATCCCTGTGTTACTCTGTGTTCTGTATTTCCTGTAAACTGATAGACTAACATATTTTGTGATTTCTTTTCTCTCTTTCTTTCTCTCTCTCTCTCTCCTTCCCTCCCACCTTCCCTCCCTCCCTCTTTACCTTCCTTCCTTTTGCAAAAATACATACAGGTCACTTTGAGTACTTTTTTTTTTCATTAAATCTTGAGACACCTAACATCTAGTTGCTTCTCTGTTATTGATCAACAAATTCAGGTGTTGCCACCTTGTCAGCAGACATTGGTGTTTGTTACAATTAGAGATTGTGTCATTAGGGATTTAAAAATGGTGATATTCTAACTTGTTCCCTCTATTTATTAGCTAGAATTTTTCAATAGATGAAAACTTTCACTTATCTATTATTTGGTTTCTTTGAGGTGCAGTTTTTATAAGAAAGTCAGGATAAATGCTTGCTTTGTTAATTTTATTTACCAGTTTTCAGAATAATAAGTTGGTTCTGTAGCACTCTCCAAATGTGGCCAATGATCAGTTAGGTATTTTTTTAATCAATTTTATTGATACATATAAATAAACATACAATTCATCCAAAGTGTACAATCAATGGTATTTGCTATAACCACATAGTTGTGCATTCATCACTTCAATCATTATTAGAGCACTTTCATTATTTCAATAATAATAAAAACAAACAAGAAATTCCTCATCTCTCAATCTCTCTATGCTTCTCCCAATGTACATAGCTGCTGTTTCTGGCTATTCTATCCAAAATGTATAATCAATGGCTTTTAGTATAATCACAATGTTGTATAATCATCATCTCAAATATTTTAGAACAATTTCATTACTCTAAAAAGAAAGACTCCACACCCCTTAGTATTCCTTCCTCAGACCTACATTACCACTAATCTCCTTTCATCTTTATAAATTGATTTATATTTACATTTTATATAAATGGAATCATACAATATGTAGTACTCTGTGTCTGGTCTCCTTCATTTAGTATAATGTTTTGTTTTGTTTTTGTCTGATATTAACATTTTGTACTATTAACTTACATTTGTTCAACTTCAAAGAAAAAAGATCTTATATATGCAATTCTACCCATATTCATATTTCACATAATATATTTATATATCACATAATATATTTAGTTCATAATAGCACAATCATACAGTATTTGCCCTTTTGTGTCTGGCTTGCTCCACTCAACATAATGTTCTCAAGTTTCATCCATGTTGTCATATGTTTCACGACTTCACTTCTTACCACGGCGTAATATTCCATTGTGTATATAGTCCACAATTTATTTATCCATTCAGCAGTTGATGGAGTTCTGGGTTGTTTCTAACTTTTAGCTATCGTGAATAACACTGCTATGAACTTTGGTGTGCAGATAACTATTTGTGTCACTGCTCTCGGTTCTTCTGGGTATACATCTAGCAGTGGTATTGCTGGGTCCCATGGCAAGTATATATTCATCTTCCTTAGGAACTGCCAAACTATCTTCCATAGTGACTGTCCAACAGTTTTTCTGCAGAAATCGAAAAGCCAATAATCACATTTATTTGGAAGGGTAACGGGCCCAAAATAGCAAAAACTGTCTTAAAAAAGAAGAACAAAGTTGGAAGACTCTCACTTCCTGACTTTAAAGCCTGTTACTTAGCTACAGTGGTAAAAACAGTATGATACTGGCATGAGGACAGACAGATTGACCAATGGAACTGAATTGAGAACTCAGAAATTGACCCTCACATCTATAGACAAGCGATTTTTTTACAAGGCTGTTAAGCCCACCCAGCTGGGCCAGAACAGTTTATTCAACAAATGGTGCTAAGAGTACTGGATAGCCATATCCAAAAGAAAGGAAGAAGACTCCTATCTCACACCATATACAAAAATTAACTCAAAATGGATCAAGGATTTAAATATAAAAACAAAAACCGTAAAACTATTAGAAGAAAATGTAGGAAAACTTCTTCGAGATCTTGTGATAGGTGGCAGTTTCTTAAACCTTACACCCAAAGCATGAGCAACAAAAGAAAAAATAGATAAATGGGACCTCCTCAAAATTAAACACTTTTGCACCTCAAAGGACATTGTCAACAGTTGAAAAGGCAGCCAACTCAAAGGGAGAAAATATTTGGCAACCACATATCTGATAAGGGTTTAACATCCATGATATATAAGGAGATCATACAACTCAACAATAAAAAGACAAAGTATCCAATTAAAAATTAGGTAAAAGGCTTGATAAGACAACTGTCCAAAATAGAAATACAAATGGTAAAGAAACACATGAAAAAATGTTCAACATCATTAGCGATTAGGGAAATGCAAATAAAAACTAAAATGTGATATTATTTTACACCTATTAGACTGTCCACTATTAAAAAGGTGGAAAACTGTAAATGTTGGAGAGGATGTGGAGAGATAGGAATGCTTATTCAATTAGGCATTTGTAGCAGTGTGATATTGTTTATAAATTCCAAAAACAGATGTTGGATTTTGTTTGTGAACTGGTCTTTTCCTCTGGGCATATTTTATTGCATTGGATCCAGAAGTTTCACTTTTACTTGATTAAGTTATGATTAATGCTTTGATTGGGCCACGTCAGTAGGACTTTGAGTCCCTACCCCCTTGGTGGGCGGGGACTCACAGAGAAATCAAGGCATAAGAGTGAGTTGAAGTTCTGATGCACAGCCTGGGGAAGTAAAGACACAGAGAAGGAGGACACAATGGAGTTTTAAGCTGGAGTTCCGGGAAGTAAACACACAGGAGATGAACACAGAGGAATAGAGATGGTTCCATAGACATGGCAGAAGCCCTGGGAAGAGAGATGAGCAATTTGCCTGATATTTTACAGCTGGCCTTGTGGAGAAAGCAGAGCAGCTGAGCCCAGAGAGAAATGAGCCCTGGGAGAGAGATGAGTCTTATCCCAGCCTACAGCTGATATTGGAAGAAGCTGGGACCACAGAGCCTTAAAAGGAAGAAGAAGACTGAACCCTTGCAGACATTGCCCACCATCTTGCGTCAGCACATGGCAACAGACTTTGGTGAGGGAAGTAACTTATGCTTTATGGCCTGGTAACTGTAAGCTTCTACCCCAAATAAATACCCTCTTATAAAAGCCAAGAGATTTATGTTATTTTGCATCAGCATCCCTTTGGCTGACTAAGACAGTATTTTTAATAGGTTTTAACATATTTGATCAGCTGCATTCAATGGCACATATTATTCTTTTAATAATAAAAGAACACTTAAAATTTGGTTCTAGAGTTCTTTTGACACTACTTTAGTAGGCTTTGATATCTTCTTTGCTTTGTGTTACAAGAATTTCCAGGCTCTTTTAGCTCATTTTTTCCCCTAGACCTATAATCAGTCATTTCTCCAAGGAGGCTTGGTTCATTTTAGTGGGAAATGGTATTTAGAGATCATAATCTGGTCCCCTCTGAGTTTCTCATTGAATAATGGATTTTTAAACCAGAATGTCAGATCTCAACTGGTCAGGAAAATATTTTAAAGCTCTTTTGTAAATGTCATAAAATTTAAAAATAGTATATCTTTCTGGTGCATTGAAGTTTCTTAAAATATTTTTAATGATCCCTAATAATTCTTTAGGCCTTATTTTGCCTAAAAATAATATAACAATACCAACTTTTTCATCAGTATTTTTCTGGAATAACATTTCTTTTTTTCTTCTAACGTTTTGTAATTGAATTTTAGATAAGTGACAGAGTGGAGCTTTCCATTAGATAAATACACTAGAATTTATATATCTAGTCTCCCACTAATGAACACTTTCATTGTTTCCAATTTGTCTCTATTGCCATAATGTTTTAAAGAACATCCTTGTATATGGCTCCATATGCCTATAAGCAAGAGAATCTCTACAAGTAGTGTAATTAGGTTGAGTAATATACACAAATTCAATCTCTATTAGTATTTTCCAAATTGTTCTCCAAAATACCAATTCTATCACTATTGTTTAGAAGTTCCTTTTTACCATAATCCTTTTCAATAGTTATTGCCAGAATTCTTTAAATTATCTTGAATACCACCTATGAATGGGCTTGAAATGGAGTCTCATTATTTTAGTTTTATTTCCCTGACTACTAGAAAGGGTGAGCATATTTTCATATGCTTATTGACTTTCCTTGTTATCTCTTTAGTTAATTGCTTGTTTATATATTTTGCTCATGTTTCTATTGACTTTTTTTATCTTTTTCTTATGGGTTTATAGAAGTTCTATTGATATTCTAAATACTTATCTTTTGGCGGATGTACTTATTCATTCACTATATATTTATGTGCTTTCTATGTTGTAGAACTATTCTTGGTTCTAGGGAAATCATTGAATAATACAAATAAAAATCTCCACCAACAAGTAGATTACATTCTAATGGGAAGAGACAAATAAGTGAAATATACAGTATGGCTAAAATAGAGTAGGAAGGGATCTTGTATGTGTTGATTAGGGAGGGTTTGCAATTTTAAATAAAGTGGTGAGGCAGTGCCATATGGAGGCAAAAAATTGACCAAAGTTATAAAAGAGGTGAGTCATATGACTAGTCATGTGAAAGTATGTAGGTATAATATTTCATGATGAAGCAACAGCTAATGCATAGGTCTTGAAATTGAAATGTGTTGGGAATTTTCCAGAAGCAATAATATGTTTAGTGTAGTTT
This sequence comes from Cabassous unicinctus, assembly GCA_029593785.1. Taxonomy (NCBI): domain Eukaryota; kingdom Metazoa; phylum Chordata; class Mammalia; order Cingulata; family Chlamyphoridae; genus Cabassous; species Cabassous unicinctus. Next base: position 20,769 of record JAQZBX010008668.1, on the reverse strand, counting down.
GAGTAGAGTAAGTGAGAAGAGTAATAAAAGATGAAATCAGGAAGGCAACTGGAGGGCCTCATAAACTATTGTACATACCTTATATTTTATACTGAGTTGAAAAGTGACTAAAGCATTTTGAATAGAAGTGTAATGCAGTTTGAGGAATCTGTCTAGTTGCTATTTTTATTATAAACCTCAAAGAGCAAGTGTGGAAGTAAGAGAAAGATTTGTTGGTCAAGAGGATTGGATAAAGGATATGACAGAAAGAAAGAATTCAAAGATGTCCCCATATATTATGGCATGAACACCTGGAAGTACAGCATTTCCATTCATTGAGAAGAGGAATCCTTGTTGAGGAGCAGATTTAGAGAAGGTCAGAAGTTTGTTTTGGACATATTTAGAAAGGCTATTAGATACCCAGGTAGGACTCTCAAGCAATCAGTTGATTAGCAAGTCTGGAGTTCTGGAGAGATGTAGGCTGGAGATATAAAAATAGGGGTCTTCAGCATAGAGGTGGAACTTAAAAACAAGCAACTAGATGGCATCACCAAAGCTCATGCATAGACAGTGAAGTGTTCCAATGGCTGAACTTTGGGACTCCTCAGCATTTAAAGTCTAGGGGATGTGAAAGAACCCTCAAAGGAGACTGGGAAAGAGTGACCAGTGTAAAACCAGAAGAATGGGGTGTCCTGGGAAACTAGTGAAGAAAGTCTTTCAAGAAGGAGGAAGTGATTAGCTGTTTTAGATGCTTATGATATTGTAGACAAAATAAGAATAGAGAATTGAACATTAGATTTTATAATGAAATTGTCAGTGACTTTGACAAAAGTAGTTTCAGGGAATTGGTTTCAAAAAGTATAAGTAGAGGGAAATTGGAGGAGGCAAGTATAGACTTCTCCTGAGTTTTTCTTTAAGGAAAAAGGAAATCGGGTACTAACTGAAAAGTGGTAGAAATTCAGAATATTTTCTAAACATGGGGATGGGAAAATAAACTGTCCAGACAAACCCACTATAGAGGGAAAATGTATGATGCAAACAAAAAGGGTAGAATTGCTGTAGCGATGTCCCTGAGAACGTGAGTGAGAATGAAGAAGATAACATTAGGCAGGAGCGCAGACATTTATCCATGGTAAGAGCAATCAAGGTCAAGGATAAGAGCACCGATGCAAATAACTGGGCAAAGTGGTGAAAGCTTGGAAATGTTCTCTTCTGATTCATTTTTTTCATTGATATAGGAAATAGTCATGAGTGAACATGGGGGAGAGGTATAGAGGATTTGTAAACTATCCATCCAGGTGTGAAATAGGATCGGGGAATATGCCATGATTTCAGAGCAGCACTTAAGGGAAATTTGAGGATAGTGGTATAATTTGGCCTCTACAGCCTTGGCGCTTTGGGAGTTCAGACCTGGGTTTTGAGTTTCTTTAAAATGTTTTTTTTTTTTTTATTCCTACAAAAGCTACAAGAAGAGATCTTCTTCTATTTTTTTAAATCCTGTATTATGGAAGGAGCTGTCATTTTAAATTTTCATTTCATTGAGAAGGTAGCTTTTGGAGTTTCCGTTTCTGTGCAGAGGACTTAGTTCCACATTTCTGCTTCAAATGGGCCTAAAGTCAAGTATACTTACCATTTGGGCATTAAAACACAAACCCTGGTCATTCAGATATATATTTGGGTGTTGCCCACACTGGGTCACTGAATCAGCAGTGCCTAGGCTTTCTGTTCTGGTTCTTTTTTCCCTATTAACTATACCAAGTACCAAGGATTTCCTGTACCAAGGGATTCCTTTTTTATTTTATTTATTTTATTTATTTTTTCAGTAAGGCAGTGTTTTAGAGTAGTTTTCATCATATTTTATTTTAGTTTCCCCCCACCCTGAATTCCTAATTGTTTGTAGCAGAAGAAATGCCTACATTAGTTTACTTTTCTACGTTAAAGGGATAGGAGGTTTTATTAACTTTGTAAGTAAGAGATGTATATGCAACAACTTGGATTAGCCTACTCCCTGAACTGGAAAACCACTTATCCCCAGAATTCAGGCCATGTTTTTGTAAACACCATATGACCAAGTTTGTCATTTAATGATCCTAAATTGTGATGTTGTCCTATATTCCCAATAAAAGGTAAAATTAAAAGAGAGAGAAAGAAAGGGAGAGAGAGAGATAGAGGGGGAGGAGGACAGAGAGAGCATGAAAGAGAGATGCACAATGCAGTTGTAGAGATGTAGTGGGCTCCACATGCTTAGAGTAGCTTGTCACACGAATGGGGAGGAAAGGTGAGCCAAGGGGATATGAGTTAGGGTACAAGAGGGGTCCCATTCACAACTTCCTGGGGAAAAAATATCTTACTACATATTAACTCTCTTTGAAATGAGTGCAGTCCTTTTTACTTAAACTACGTTTTCTTGGAGTAAAAAAGAAAAATCACAATTAAAAGTTAATATTGCTATCCTATAACTTCTCACACGTAACCAACATATCAAAAACAAAATCAGATATGTGCTGAATTTGCTCTTTCCACTATGTCTTTTGGTTTTCAATTTCATTAATTTTATACAGTTTTCTTATTAACTTCTATTTGCTAGATACTTTTGTTATATTTTTTCATAATTTCTTTATGATTAGTAACTAAGGCCTTTATTCTTTCTTCAGAGCCTGTAATTTTTTCTCTAAATACAGCTTTCATCCTGTCTTGTAGGTGTATTGTATTCTCTTTACTTTCTATGTAGTTTTGAATATTCCCTTCTTTTCCCCTTTGACATAAATATTAATATTCAGAAGTTAAGATTTTTGTCAATATTTCATATATTTATAATTTTACAGAAAATGTAAAATATCAGTTCTACTTTTTAAATATATCTTCATGCTCAAGTGTACGATCAATTTTTATAAATCTTTGATAGACATTCAAAACAAAGATTCTTTATTGATGAATATAAAGTTCTCCCTATGCCTCTCTTTTCATATGGCAATAAAAATCTTGCAATAATGATAGAGTACGTTAATCAAATTTAATAAGTGTGCATGTACAATTCTATTCATCTAAGTCTTTCTTTTATCCTATTAGAACACTTTTATTCTGACAGTAACATGAAATCAATCATTATAATTGTACTTTATTTTTAATCACTTTCTCCTTGTTCTTCTAATAGATTTTCTTCATATATTTGGTTGCTGCTTTTTGGTGCACACTGATTTTAGCTACAGTTACATCTTTATCATAAATTGTGTCTTTTTTTCATAATGTAATGTCCTTTTTCATCATACGTAGGGTTTTAATTCCTCTTTGACATAATATTGCCATACATATTTTCCTATTGTTTGTGTTTTTCTGATATTTCTCTAACCATGCCTTATTTTCACATTTTTTTTACTTTGGTTAAAATGTATTTCTTGCAGAAATATAACTGAGTTTTAAAATTTAATCTAATTTCATAACTAACATACATTATCTTTAAGTCCATATTAATTTATTCTTACTATGTATTTTATATTGTTCTTTCTTCATTTTGTACATTTTTCTTGATTTGATGGAGTTGCTATTCATTACTTATGAATTTGGAAGATCTGCCCCACTTTTTGATGCCATGATTACCTTCCCTTTTATAGTCATTATAGTCAAGCACATATTTCTTTATGAGTGTTTAAAAATAATATACAAAAATGTTTCCTTCACCAAGATTCACTGCTTTCATCAAGAATCCCTCTTCCCCCATCTTAAGCAGCTCACTCTACTTGAACCACAGCAATTTAAATTCATCCCCACCTTGGTTTCTGCAAACACCAGGGTCTTGGTTGGGGCAGGTCTTGATTGGGGCAGGCCTGTCCTCCATAAGCTAAGGTTAAAATAGTTTGTTGCTTAGCTGAAAAACAAAAGTGTCTAGCTCGTTTTGAAGTGAAAATGAAGCCTAAAACTGTAACCGAGGGTTAAGAAATATCAAATGGTTATGATTACTAAAACACTATATAGATGCTTTTTCTTACTTTTCCAGAATATTAATACCTAAAATTACTGAAACTCACTAGACTGACCTTACCCTTGATAATGGTTATTTCAAAACTAGGCTCACCCTTGCATATACTTACCATCGTGATGGTAACCATTCCACCCTCCCCTGTTTGAGTCCATAAAAATCCCTGCTCCTGTTGTTAGGAAAGGCAGATTTGAGACACCCCTGTCTCCTGTTCTTCACTTGTGTTAATAAACCTGCTTTCTTTCACGGCCATCTCAGTGTGGACTCCAATTCATCTGCTAGGGACAAGAACCCAGAGGGACCCCGGCAGGGTTTCCTTCATAATAAGATAAGAACTTTAAAATGTTTTTACTTTCTCACCTCCCCCACACATTCATTCTGTATTTCCTTGACCAGCGAGACCCAGTGGATGCTTTTAGTCCTCCCCCTTTCCACGTCATTCCCAGCTCTTGCAATTTTGCTGATATTATCTTTACATTATACCCCTTCTGGTCCAAAAAGCCTAATTAAGCACTAATATTTACATTGCCAAAGAATCTGTGCTTGCCCTTCCTTATCAGTTCATATTTAGTTATGTGTAGAAAATTGTGTGTGTGATGTATATGAATGTGTGTCAGGAGGTTGGGGGTGGGGGGAGAGAGAGAGAGAGAGAGAGAGAGAAACTTGTTATGGTTTACTTGTTTCTTGATGCCTTTTCTTGGGTGTTTTCCTGAAATAAGAACATGTGCTAAATACTTTATGAGTTGTTGGGCCTTCTCACATATCATTCACCCTGACTGAATTATATCTAGGTTGGGCATTGTAATTTTAGGTTACAGTTCTTTCCTCTCTGTAGTCTGTATGTAATTTCCCATATTTTCTGCTTCCAATCTTGAAATGAGAAGTCTAACACAGCTATGATTTCTTTCTGAGCCTTGTAAAATTAACTTGTTCTTTCCCTCTAGAAGTTTTATGACTTTCTCTGCATTCTTAGATCTCATGTATTTAACCAGAATATTTTTAGATTCCTTTTAGTTTATCATTTCATCCTAGTATCCAGTGCAGTTAATCTGTAATCTGGCCTCCTTTGAAAAACTTTTTCTTCTATTTTTTGATAGAACAATTATGATTACTTCCTTTCCTCCATCTGTCACTTCTCTTTTTTGAAGGCCTATATATTTTTTGCTCAACTGTACTTCGAGTTATCTTTCAAGATTCTTATCTTTCTCATCATAATCTCCATATTCTTGTCTTTCTTTTTTGTGTTTTTGCTATATCTTATGCTTGATCTTCCTAGTGCAAAGCAATTTAGTCTCAGCATTCTCTCTTTCAATTTGCTAATGAATTGTTTAGTTTTCATGCTTTTTTCTTTATTGTTTGTTTTGTTTCCTGCTTTTTGTTTTGCAAATACCTTTGTATCTCAAGTGATGTTATTTATTGTTATTGTTATTACTTATTTCAGTCTTTCAGTTGCAATAGCTCTGTCTCTCTGAGCAGGCACGAATTCTGTTTGTGCCCACTCATCTCCCTCCAGCTGATAACTTCCAATTACTTGGCTTGTTAGTCTCCTTTGCCTGTTCTCTGAGGCTCATGTCCTATTGTTGGAGGATATTCAGTGGTGGCAGACCCACAAATGGTGGAAGGCAAAGTGGTTTCTTACCCCAGTGGCTGTACTGAAGGTAAAGACTCAACTTCTGCAGAGGCATCTGAAAGAAATGTCCCTGCTTTTTGGTCTCTCTGCACTCTGCACACTTTAGAATCAAAGAACACTCAGTTTACAGATGAATCTCTTCTGGCTTCATAGGAATCAGGGATACAAAGCACATTCGTAGAGCATTAATATCAACCATCCTTCTGGTGATCTTGGAGGGCAAACTTTCCCCAAATCCACTATGTTCTAGTCTCACCCCAGATGCTCACAAGATGTGCTCATCCAGCTTATAAGGGAAGAATTCCAGAGCCAGTTCACTTCACCCAGGACACAGTAGAATCCAAAAGCTCTCTTATAACCATTTGACTCAAGAGATTCTCAAATCTTTCCAAATAAACCTGTGCTTAAAAAAAATAATAACCTTTAGCTTTCTAGCATAGCTTCATATGCAGAATAACAGTATTCTCAATTTGAACAGGAATTTGAGATTATTTTATTTCACACATGAAAAAAGCAAGGAACTGAAATTATAGGTAGTTATAAAGATAATTGCAGAGCCAAACTTTCTCACTTTCAGGCAGCTATACCATGTATCTCTCTAATATTGGGTGATGCCATTTAATATGCTATTGTTCAATGCTAGTTAAAATTGAGCAGCAGTTGTAGTCCTATGGACCCTGGACTAGATGCTTGAAGATTGCTTTTGGAGAAGGAATTTTTTTTTAAAGGTTTATTTTATTTATTTATTAGCGCCCCCTCCCAATGTTTTGCCCTCACTGTCTGCTCTCTGTGTGTTCTTCTGTGTCTGCTTGTCTTCTCTGTAGGCAGCACCGGGAACCGATCCTGGGACCTTCTGGAGTGAAGAGAGGCTGCTCAATCTCGCGCCACCTCAGCTCCCTGGTCTGCTGTGTCTCTTATTGTCTCTCTTCTGTGTCTCTTTTTCTTGCATCATCTTGCTGTGCCAGCTCTCTGCACGGGGCAACACTCTGCGTGGACCAACTCTCCGCTCAGGCCAGCTCGCCTAGAGGGCCAGCTTGGTTTTTCACCAGGAGGCCCTGGGAATTGAACCCTGGACGTCCTAAAAGGTAGACAGGAGGCCAATTGCTTGAGCCACATCCACATCCCTGGAGAAGGGATTTTAATGTAACATTCCAAAACCCTTTTTGGAGTAACGCAAGGTATAGAAAAATTATTTAATTTTTAAAATATGATAATATATGTATGTTTAATTTTTATAACTGTAGGTTGGTTTAAGTATAGAAAAATGTTGTACAAAAAAAAAGAAAGAAAGACAAATGTTATAGGTTTCTCCAAGTTCCATACTAAGGCATTTGAAAGAGAATAGAAGAGTCGTCTTAGTGACTTGATGGTCATAAAGTAACCCAACATATTGCCCCCAGGAAGCTAAGAACCATGCAACCATGCTTTGAGCAGATTTGTGTTTGTGTGTGTTTTAGACTGCGCTGATAGTCATTTAATTGGCTAATGGTGGATTTGATTGGCTAGTAAGCAAACTATTGCTTAAAAATTTTATGACTCTGCAGATACCCTGTTAAATTTTGTGGACCTATAATTAAATTAAAGAAGATAAGTCTGCTCTGTTAGGCCCTACAAATTATATGGAATTCAGTCAACACTAATGACCACACATGGATCATACAATTTAGCCCTCAAATATTGTTGCTGCCATATTAGATAAACTTGACAATGAATATATGAAGCAAGAACACCACACATGTCATATCTAAGAGCTATTTATTCCTCAGTTAAATAAACAAATATGTTTGTAGGTTATCATTTCCAAAAGAAGAGTCATCATATTTTTCTAAACTCTATTTTATATTCTTCCAGAAATAACATTTTTATGGTATAAGTTAAATTTATGTTACTCTTTTTTAATGGCCCAGAACAACAATAAAACAACAGCAAAGTCTTCATTTACATGAAGGACAAGTAAAAATCTCAAAATGGTATGGAAAAAAATCAAGCGAATTGTTCATTTTTCATCACATATGTGTATCAGTTTGAAGATCATTTTAAAATATGATCACTGAAACCAGGTATGAGAAAGACAGAGAGACATAGAGTAGCCATATTTTAATTGACCACAATGATCCTTAATGGAAATTCTTAAGCTTGACAATGGAAACAAAATCCAAGTATTAGCTGCCACAGCACCAAGATAACAAAATACAGATTCATATTTGGATTTTGAAACCTGAATGGCAATACGGAGAATTGCATTTATTGAAATGGCAATAAATTCTTTAATGATAATTTTATTGTATTTTCCAAATTTGTTGATTCTAATGAAATTGCCTTTCTTTCTGCCTTTCACTCAAAAATCATGCCAGAAAACAAGATGTCATGAAAAAAATGTAGACAACAAATATAATGCATGCAATTATTTTGCTTTTTAAGTTATAATTACACAAGAAAAACAGAGAGAAAAAATTAGGAATTATAGATAAGAGCAACAAATTAAAATTGTGCGAAATCTCAGTATCCAGAGAGAATGATATTTGGTATATTAGGAAAACATTAAAGTTGTTCCAGCTATGTTCTGCTATACAAATATGGGCACTTTAATATTTTTTTTATATATCTGCACACTTTTCTAAATATATATTACTATTTTTAAATAAACATATATGTACATCATGAGCACAGATGTATAAACAAAGAGATATATGTAAATATAATAATAATAATATGATTTAACTTATGTGATCTGGTTCATATAAAAGTAGGCCCAGTTTCTATAGAGCTAAAACTAAACTCAAGTAATAAACTTAAGAGTTCCACTAACTTTTGCTTTATTTTTCTACTGTGATGATCTTTTAGAAAGACTCATGAAGACTTGCTGAAGTTCAGAAAAGTAGCAGGATAGAAGTGGTAAAGTTAAGTGAAACAGATTAATATCATGAATTTTGATTTATAGAGCTCACACCTGCCATCCAAGCAGAAAACTCAAGGAGTCTATGTAGGAAAAAGGAAGAATATTTTAAATCCCAATTCTCTGAAGGCATTAATTTTTCATTTTTATTATTCTTTGGATTAACATTGTAATTTGAGTTGTTCCACACTTGCTTTGATATACTCAAAACATTGTCTAAATAAATAAATGTATTGTATGTGGCGATATATTGTTGGTAATATATTACATATGTATTATATTTGTTTTCTAATCACCTTTCACAAGCTTTAAGTTTTATCATATTCTCTGTGTAGCAATAAAGCCATTTCCATTGAAAACTTGTAATAAAAATGGATAGCAACCTTCAGGGGATACATTTCTGAGAAATTTATTTCCACTCACATTGCTCAGCCACCCAAGGAATGGATTTGTTTCCATTACAGATAAGGACTACACTGATCATTTTTAAATGGTCATGGGGCACCACAAATCAATAACAGAAAAAAGAAATTACAGATTACTAATATTTCTTTTCATTAGGTTGACAGATGGCATTCCAGATTTATGCATTGAAATTGTCTCTTTAACAGCTATTAAATAACCTTAAGCATATATCTTGGCTGGTGCGGGTACTCTTTTGTATCAAAAAATAAGGCAAATATAAGTTTTATTTGGTTGAAATGTGATTAATTTACAGAAATATTATAAAAAATACATCAAATATAAAAGATTCTTTTTATAACAATTGTAGCATAAACGTCTACAATGAAACCTAAGACAGCCATACTATATGACTTTAAGTGAATTTTTGGTTTAAGATATCTCTACAACTAGATATTCCATAGGTAAGTTTATGTCATTATAATTTTGTTTAATTTTCTAACTTCTCACTTGAGCAATATGTACTTATAATGGTGCTCTGCAACTGTCAGTGGAAATAAACACAATTCACAGGATTTTGTAAATTCAGTGATGTCTCAATTTTTTTCTTTCCAAATTATGCCTCTAAAAGTAATTTGAAGCACCTGAAATATTAGCATTTCTAAAGGGATATTTACCTATGATTGCTCTAATTTTTTTTTCTGAGTATTATATATGCCTGAATTGCATATAATAAACTGAAAATGTTTCTTTTAGAAATTTTCCAAAACAGTATTTTAGAAAAATGATTTTAATGTGTTCCTCAGTGGAAGCTTTTTTTATTCTTTCCTGTTACTCAAATATCAAGCTGAAATACCTTTGCCAACATTACCAATGACTGTTGAAAAGTGCAAATTTCAGGTATTTCAGTGAAGGAAAACATCCTTATCTGATGTAAAAATCTATTTGATTGTCTGAATTTTTCACCCTACACTGGTTTTTGCATGAGATGCCTGTGAACATATGCCCATACACTTTAGAATGGCTTGATATAGTAATGCTGAAACATGTCAATTCAACATCCCTTGTGCGATTTGATAATAAAAGATGATTGAAGTTATAAAATAGATACATTTCCCACTTCACTTCTCAAAAATATGTGAATACCATCCCAGTTAAGGTGGTAGGCTTTTAACAGTGTATGATAACATTCTTCCAAGATCCCAAGCCATATACCAGTTTATCGGAAAATGTCTATTAATTTGAGTTCTAATGGTAGTTAATAGACAGAGTTCAGAGGTCCTTGGTTGCCCAAGGGGAAAATAAATAACTAGGATACATATTTATTATTACTCATTCACTGCTTTTAGCTTGGATTTAAAGAGCCAGACTGGTGAGAAAACAGGGAAATCATTCCTTTAGGAATGGGCAACAACCTCCTGAGAAAGCCCAGTCTGCACTCCTGTTAGTTAGCTTTATTTTTCTCAACCATCTAGGGTGTAAAAAATCTAAGCTAATGACATGCAAATTTGAATTTGGTCAGGAATAATATATTGTATCCTAAAAATGTAGTTTATTTAAAGACAAAGCCTTATGTTCATATTATACACTAACTAGAATGACTAAAATTAAAAAGATTGAAAGCACCAAATATTGATGTGGATGTGGAGCAACTAGAACTCTCCAACAATACAATGGAAAATTAAAATCGTATAACCAGTTTGGAAAACTGTTTTTCACTTTCTTAAAATGTTGAGCATACATTTGTCTACTTTATGACCCAAGCAATTTCTCTCCAAGGTTTTTATCCAAGAGAAATGAAAATATAGGTTCACACATCCAAAAAAATTCTTGCACAAGAATGTTTATTAGCAGTTCATTCAAAATAGCAAAAATTTGAAACAGCCAAAATGCCTATCAGCAGAACTATGAATAAACAAACCATAGAATATTCATACAATTGAACAATACTCAGCAATAAAAAGGAGTGAAAGACATCATAAACATAACTGCTGGAGTAGGGAATTTAAAAAACCCATTCTACTACAAAAGCAGCAAATGTATTCATATCTATCAGAGTCACATTTATCAGAACGCTGGAACTTAATCAAAAGTTTACAGCAAGTAGACTAACATTGAATCAAGAACAAAACAAGTGAATTTCAGTAACAGAGCTCTTTGGCATTTTAACTTACCGTGGTTCCATTCCCAACTCCCCAACTTGGTGGCAAACTTTGAAGGCAACAGCCCTTAATCCCAGTATAGATTCTTATAGATTCTTAGTACTGGAGTGGGGAGAATGGATCTTATTCTCAAATGTGGTTGTTTTCACCTGTCTAGTGGCTCCCAGAAGGACAAGCTCAAAGGGCTTGCCTTAATTTTATCTAACTCTTAATTTTATCTAACTCTTCCAGGGCAAAGGGAATATTTGTTGAAAACATTTAAAGGCAAATGAATTAGCCTTGCTGCCTGGGGCAAAAGAAAGCAGTTGGGGCAAATGTTAGACAAACATAAAAGCTTGGAATGAAAGATTAGAGATTGAGATGCTTTGGGGAACAAGGGCTTTTAAAAGGTCCCACATATTTCTGGGAATCTAGAAGGCAATATGCATGCCCAGGGCTGCACGCATGCTCAGAAAACATCAGAGAAGCCCCCATTCTCTGACTTCTGGCTGGTCATTAGGCCATATCCAAGTTGGAATTGGAGGCTAAGGCAGAATTATAAACTTCCTGGCTGAGAGCTGAAGGCAGGCCCCAATAGACACACAGACCTATGTAGGAAAGAACTTGGCCTTGCCTAAAGTGGGGTCTGGCTTTTGTCCCAAATTGCAGGGAGGTAACCTCTAATCACTCTGGAATTTCCAGAGTGATAGGAGTGTCTTTATTTGTTATGGTGAGCCTTTTGGACCACACCTGATAGTTTATCCTAATGAGCTGCAACTGAGGACCTATATCCATGAGGTATACCAATCAATCATGCCTATGTAATGTAATCCCATTAAAAACTGGACACTGAAGCTCAGATGAGCTTCTCAGGTTGTCAATACTGCATGCATACTGCCATGCAAAAGCTGGAAGGGTAACACATCCTGAGGACCATGGAAGCTTTGTGTTTAGAACCCTATTAGATGCCACCCTATTGAGTCTCGTCATTTGACAGATTGTAATTTGTATCCTTTCCCTGTAATAAACCATATCAATGAATATAATAACTTTCAGTGAGTTCTATGAGTGTTTCTACCCAATTATTGAAACTGAGGGTGGTCTAGGGAAAACCATGGGCTTACAGTTTGTGTCTGAAGTATAAGAAGGAAATGAGAGAGAGCAAGGAGCAGAGACTGACACAAGAAGATAGAAAACTTGACCTACAATAAGTAAAGAGATTGAAACAGTAATCAAAAAACATCCAACAAAAAATAGATCAAGAGCAGGTAGTTTCACTGGTGAATTTCACCAAATGTCTAAATAAGAATTAACACCATTATATCACAAATTCTTCTAAGCAATAGACTAGGCAAGCATACTTTGTAACTCATTCTGTGAGGCCAGTATTATCCTGATACCAAAGCCAGACAAAGAAATCACAAGAAAAGAAAACTACAGGGTAATAATGCTAATGATTATAAATGTAAACATCCTCAACAAAATACAAGAAACAGAATACAGCAACATATTAAAATGATTTTACAACATGACCAAGTGAGATTTATCCTAGAAATGCAAGGAAGGTTCAACATACAAAAATCAATCTAACAAAATGCAATGCTATTCACAGTTCCTAAAAAAGTTGAATCTAGATTTGTCACATGACCCAGCAATTCCACTACTGGGTATACACCAGAAGAACTGAGAGCAGAGACAGGAACAGACATCTGCATACTTATATTCATAGTGGTGTTATCACAATTGCCAAAGGATGGAAACAGCCCAAATGTCCATCAACTTAGGAATGGATAAACAAACTGTTGTGTTTACACATGATGGAATATTATGCAGCTGTAAGAAGAAATGAAGTCGTGAGGCATTTGACAACATGGATGAACCTGAAGGACATTATGTTGAGTGAAGCAAACCACACACAAAAGAACAAATACTCTATGATTGCACTACCATGAGCGAATTATATTTTGTAATCTCATGAAGTTAATAACTTGAATATGGGCCACCAGAAAATAGAATGAGTTTAGAGAATGGAAAACTGAGGGTTAACCTATACAGAATTGGTAAAAAGGATGTGTCTTAATCTTTGAAAATGAATAGAAAAGGTAAAAGCACAACATAATGTTTGTAACTAGCAGTGCTATTATATGGGTATGATAGTAATTTAAAGGCAAAGTCTAAGGTCATGAATATTACTAAAAGAAAAGCTAAAAAATGTAACATGGGAATGTATAGTATAGTGTGGTAGTTTGATATTATTTATGAATTCCAAAAAGAGATATTATGTTTGTAAAATGGGTATGATACCCTTTGATTGTATTAGATTCAGCTGAGATACCTTTGATTAAATTATGTTAAGATTAGGGCTTTGATTCTACCATATCATTAGGGTTACTCAGTTTCAGTCCCCGCCCCCTTTGTGGGCTATATAAAACAGACAATCAAGGAGACACAAAAAAAGCAAATATGTGAGTAAAGAGGAAGGGAGCTCCATAGACACAGAAGAGGATTCTGCGGCCCTGGGAAGAGAGATGAGCCATTCACCTGATAGTTTGCAGCTGAAGAGAAAGTCTACAGCTGGGATCGGAAGAATCTGGGCCCACAGAGCCTTAAGAAGGAAGAGGAAGGCGCCCGCAATCTTGCTTCAACACGTGGCAACAGCGTTTGGTAAGGAAGTAACATTGAGTTGGACTCTTTAGGGCTGTGTAATTGTAAGTTACCCCAAATAAATACCCTTTATAATAGTCAACAGATTTCTGGTACTTTGCATCAGCACCCGTTTGGCTGACTAATACACATAGTAAAACCACATGTGAAAGATGAATATGGGTAAAATTGCATGTATAGGACCGTTTTTCTTTGAAACTGAACAAATGTATGTTAGTACTATAAGATGTTAATTTTGTCTGTTATTTTTAAATTATTATTCTTATTGGAATAATGAGGATGCTCTAATAATGACTTAGAAGTAATGAATGCACAACTTTGTGATTATACCAAATACCACTGATTGTACACTCTGGATGGATTTATGCTTTATTAATATGAATCAAGAAAAATAAATTTGTTAAAAATAAAATCATTATGCCAAGTGTAAGAAAACCAGACACAAAGTACTACATATTGTATGATTTCATTTATATAAAATGTAAATATAAATAAATATATAAAGATGAAATTACATTAGTGGTTATGTAGAGCTGAGGAAGGATAGAGGGATTGAGAGGTGACTGCTAAGGGGTGTGGAGTTTTTATTTATGGAGTAATGAAATTGTTCTAATTTTTTTTGTGGTGATGAATGCACATTGTGATTATACTAAAAGCCATTGATTATACACTTTGGATAGATCGTATGGCATGTGAATATATCTCAACAAAACTGCTTAAACAATCCAATGCCATTCATTGTAAAAAATACTCAATAAAGTAAGAATAAAGGGGAATTTCCTCAACCTGATAAAGGGCAACTATGGAAAAGCCACAGGTAACATCATACTTAATGGTGAAAGACCGAATGGTGAAAAATCAGGAACAAGACAAGGATGTCCACTCTCACCACTTCTAATGAATGTTATAATGGAAGTTCTAGCCAGAGATATTAGGCAAAGAAAATAGATAAATAAAACCATGCATATTGTAAAGGAAGAAGCAAAGCTTTCTCCTTTAGCAGATGACATGAATATATATATTTTATATATGTATATACTCACACATATGTATATACATTTACCCACGTGTATAAGTGTAGGTATGTATATATATATACAATAAATTTTTAAATAATTTGCAAAGAATTACTAGAACTAATAAATGAATTCAGAAAAGCTATATGATACAAGATCAATGTACAAAAATCAGTTGTATTTCTTTACACTAGCAATGTACAAACTTTAAAAGGAAATTAGGAAAACAATTCCATTTGCAACATCATCAAAAACAATTAAATGCTTAGGAATAACTTTAACCAAGGGGGTGTGAGACTTGTACATTGAAAATTACAAAACATTGTTGAAAGTAATTTTAAAAAACCTTAATAAATTGAAAGACATCCTAGGTTTATGGATTGCAAGATTTAATACTGTGACAGTTTGAAGTTCTTTTATGAATCCCCCCAAAAATTATGTTCTTGAACTAATCCATTCCTGTGGGTGTGGGGCCCTTTTGATTGGACTATGTCAGTGAGGTGTGACTCAGGTTGGGTCTCGACCCTCTTACTGGAGCTTTATATAAATGGAGACACACAGAAAAGGGAGCTCTGCCATTTTGACCCAGTCATGTGAAAGAGAGAATTCGAGGATTGCTAGGATCCTCTAAGACTAGAGGATCGAGCGGCTGAGAGGGGCCTGGAGCATGGAATCAGCAGAGCACAAAGATATGGAAAGAGGTCCCTGAGTGGCTGGGCCCATGGAGCTGCTCAAAGCTAATATGCTTGATTGTGGACAGTTGGGCTCTGGGAGGAAGGGAGCCCAGAGGGGAAGGCAAGGACTTTGGCAGAGATCAGCAGCCATCTTGCTTTGCCACCTGGCAGGACACCAGGATCACTAGGATCTGACTTTGGTGAGAAATCACATCTGATGGTGCTTTGATTTTGACATTTAATGGCATCAGAACTGTAAGCTTTTACCCCAAATAAAATCCCCATTAGAAAAGCGAATCCATTTTTGGTACTTTGCATCCATAGCCCTTAAGTAAATTAAGAGAAATACTAAGAAAGCAATACAACAAAATACATCTACATATTCAATGCATTCCCTACCAAAATTCCAATAATTTATTTTCAGAAGTGGAAAAGCTGATCATCAAATTTATATGGAATTGTAAGGGGTCTTGAATAACCAAAATAATTTTTAAAAAAGGACAAATCAGAAGATTCAGACTTCCAGATTTCCAAACTTACTACAAAGCAGCAGTAAGCAAAACAGTGTGGTACTGGTCTAATGAAAGACATATAGAACAACAGAATGTAATTGAGAATCCAGAAATAAACCAATACATCAATGGCCAATTGATTTTCAACAGGAGTGCCAAGATTTTCAATGGAGAAAGAATAGTCTCTTCAACAAATGATGCTGGGAAAACCAGATATACATTCACAAAAGAATGTAGTTGGAATGCTACCACACAACATATAGACTTAACTCAAAATGGATCAAAATCCTAAATATAAGAGCTAAAACTATAAAACTCTCAGAAGAAAACAGGGGTAAATCTTCATGACCTTGAATTTGTCAATGGATTCTTTGTTAAACACCAAAAGCACAGCATAGAGAAAGAAAAATAAATAAATAAGTTGCAATTCCTCAAAATTTAAAACTTTTGTACACCAAAGGACACTCTCAAGAGTTAAAAGAATATCCACAAAAAAGAAAAAATATTTACAAATCACTTATCTGATAAGGGTCTAGTATCCAGAATTTATATTTAAAACAACTCTTACAACTCAACAACAAAGAAACAAACAATCTTATTAAAAATTGTACAAAGGACTTGAATAGAAATTTCTCTAAAGGTCATATACAAATTGCCAATAAACACATGAAAAGATGCTCAACACCATTAGTAATTAGGGAAATTCAAATAAAAGCTATGGATACCTCTTCATAGCCATCAGGATGGCTATAATAAAAAGAAATGGAAAGTAAGTGTTGGCAAAGATATGGAGAAATTGGAACCCTCTTACATTGCAGGTGGGATAGTAAAATCATGTAGTTCCTTTGGAGAACAGTTAATCAGTTTTTCAATAAGTTAAACATTGAACTGCCATATGGCCTAGCAATTCCCCTCCAAATATATACCCATGAGAAATGAAAACAAGTGCTCAAATGAAAATGTTTACATGGGTATTCAAAGCAGCATTATTCATAATAACTAAAACTTGGAGAGAAAACACATATCCATGAACTGATGAATGGATAAATCAAAAGTGTGTAACCATATCCACTTTATACAGTGGAATATTATTTAGCCCCCCAAAATAGAAAGAATGGCATACTGATATATGCTACAATGTAGATAAACCTTGAAACATTATGCTAAGTGAAAGGCACCAGACACCCTGCATTATTCCATTTATATGAAACATCTAGAACATGCAAATCCATAGAGATAGAAAGCAGATAAATCGTATCCAGAAGTCATGGTAAAGTTAAAAAAAAAAAAAAAAAAGAAAGAAAGAAAAAGCAGTAACGAATGACTGCTCAGTGGGTGTGGCAGTTTGAAGAACTTGTGGACCCCAGAAAACCCTGTTCTTAAAGCTAATCCAATCCTGTGTCTGTAAATCTATTGTAGGTGGGATCTTTTGAATAAATCACTCCAGTTAAGGGTCTTTGATTAGACTGTGTGACCCAAAGCAGGTCTTAATCCTCTTACTGAAATTCTTTATAAATGGAAGAATAAAAAGCTGCAGACACAGACAAAAGCTGGTGAAGCAAAAAGGAAGCCAGAAGGTAAAAGCAACAGAAAACAGAAGCTAAGAGGAAGCCAATTTAGCCAGAAGCTGAAAGCAACAAGGTCTGGAGGAGAGGGGAGCAGATGCCCTCATGTGCGTGATCACCCACAGCTGCAGCTCAGGGAGAAAGCATCTCCTGACGATGCCTTGATTTGGACACTTTCATGGCCTCAGAACTGTAAGCTTGTAACCTAATAAATTGTAAGCTTGTAACCTAATAAATCCCTATGATAAAAGCCAACCCATTTCTGGTATATTGTATTACCAGCCTTTAGCAAACTAAAACAATGAATCTGGGTTTCTTTCTTTTTGGGGTGATGAAATATTCTGGTATTAGAGAATGGTGATGGTTGATGGCTGCACAACATTGTGAATGTAATAAAGCCACAGAATTACACACCTTAAAATGGTTAATGATGACTTTTGTTATGTGGATTTTACCTCAGTTTTTAAAAATGAGTGAAGTACTGATGAACAAAACAACATGAATGTATCTAAAAATATAATATTGTATAATATAAAGGAAGCCTGATATAAAAAAGTATATATCATATAATCCCATTTATATAAAGTTCTATAATAGGTAAAACAAACCTATGGTAATAGAAATGAGAACAATAATTGGTTGGGGAGAACAACTGGAACTTTCTGGAGTGATGAAAATATACTTTATCTTGATAGAGGTATGGATTACACAGTTTTCTCCATTTGTCAAAGCTGAACAAACTGTGCTTAAGAATTATACATTTCATTGAGCAATCAGTTCAGTTATAACACTTGTTTTGAAATATCTGGAAACAATCTGAATAGAATTTTGTGATCACTTATGCATGATTGGGTCCATGAGATACATTAACTATATATGCCTAAATACCTAAAACTGTGCCCAGTTTAACTGAGCCAAATAATGTACACAATGCACACAAGCACACACACATACACAGGTTGTCTATCTACCATGCTACCTCAGTCTCACCATCCGTGTTACAAGCCACACCTATCTACACGTAGTGTTACAGATTTCCATCCAATTTCAGTGGGCTCACCTTCCACTACCTCATAATAAGATATGCTAACATTCTCTTGGCACCCATGTCCACAAGCAAACATCAGGTCTTTTACAATTAGTTAAAATGTCATCTACATTGTAGTTATTTATTTATTACATATCCATTTAACATGTGTAAAATTGTGCTACCATTTTACACATTACTTTTAACTTTTTTAGGTGTCACTGACACATGACACTAAGTACTATGCCCCTAGACAATACTTCAGGCATCATTTAGAGCTCTAAATTCATAGAACAAAATATAAAAAGGCTTAAAATCAATCATCTAAATATTTGTTTCAAAAAGTTAGGGATGGAAAGCAGATGTGACTCAGGCGACTGAGTTCCCGCCTACCACACAGGAGGTCCTGGTTGGGTTCCCAGTGCCTCCTGGACAAGACATGCAAGATGGCAAACTGATGCTATGAACTGGTGCAGAGAGCTGATGTGACAAGATGACACAGTGAGATGATGCAACCAAGAGACAGTGAGGTAATACAATGAAAGATGCAACAAAAAGCAGGGTGCAGAGATGGCTCAGGCAACTAGCACCTCCCTCCCACATGGGAGGTCCCCGGGTTCAGTTCCTGGTGCCTCCTAGAAAGAGAAGACCAGCACACAACAAACCGACACAGCAAATGCAAACAACGAGGGAGCAGGGAGAAATAAATAAGTTTAAAAAAATCTTTAAAAAAAATGACTCTTGAGGGAGTGGATGTGGCTCAAGCAGTTGAGCGCCCACCTCCCACATGGGAGGCCCCAGGTTCAGTTCCAGTGCCTCCTAAAGAAAAAACAAGCCGACAATGAGCAGACAATCAGCAAAAAAAGAATGAGCAGACAATGAGCAAAAATAACGAGCAGACAACAAGTGCAAACAACGAGCAAAAACAATGAACAAACAGACAAGGGAGCCATTTGGGAAGTGGGATTTAAGAAAAAAAAAAGAAAAAAAAGTTAGGGAAACATTAGATAAATATCTTAACACCTTCACTGAGTTATAATTTCCATATCAATTTTAACTATCCAGCTCAGTGATTTTTAGAAACTTGATAGAGTTTTGCAACTATCATCACAATCCAATTTAAAACACCACTATTTTCCCAAAACTTCCCTTATGTACATTTGCAGGCACTTTCCATTCCCATTATAGCCCCAGTCAATCAGTGATCTACTTTTTGACAATTTGCCTTTTCTGGACATTTTATATAAACAGAATCATAAAGTATTAATCATTTGTGACTGGCTTCTTTCACTTAGCATAATGTTTTAGAGGTTCATCCATATTACAATATGTATCAGTAAGTCTGTTCCTTTTTATTGCTGAGTAGTATTCTATTGTATGGATATCCTACATTTTATTTGTCTGTTCATCCACTGATAGATATTTGGATTGTTTTCAGTTTTTGAATATTAAGAATAATGATGCTATGGAGAGTCACAGGCAAGTCTTTGTCTGATACATGTTTCCTTTTCTCTTTGGTTTATATCTAGCAGTGTCGTTGTTGGTTATGTTAAGTTTTTGTTTTACATTTTAGAAAACTTCCAAATTGTTTTCCAAAGAGGCTGTACCATTTTGCATTCCCATTAGAAGTGAATAAAGTTTCTAATGTCTCCAAAATCTTGCCAATACATGATATTTTCTGATTTTGATTATAACCAATGGGATTTTAATTTTCATAATTTTCACCTCCTTAATGACTAACGATGATGAGTATTGTTTCCTGTGCTTGTTAGCAATCTGTATATTTACTTTGGTGAAGTCTTTAAATCTTTTGCTCATTTTAAAAATAGTTTGTTCATCTTCTTATGGTTGAGTTGTAAGAGCTCTTTATATATCCTGGATATTCTGGATAAAAATTTTTATCAGATACATGATTTGCAGCTATTTCCTCCCAGTCTATGGCTTGAATTGTCATTTTCTTAATAGGGTCATTTGAAAAGCAAAATATTTTAATTTTTTAATGTTAATGAAATACAATTGATCAGTGTATCCTTTTGTGAATTATTCTTTTAGTGCTTTATCTAAAACCTTTGCCTAAACCATTTCCAAAAGTTTTATGGTATCTGCACTTACATTTAAGTCTATGGTTCTTTTTGAGTTAATTTTTGTGTAGGATGTGAGTATACAAATATTAAATTATCCCTGAACTATTTATTGCAAACTTAACCCCCCCCCTCCTCCCCATTGAATTGCTTTGGCTCTTTTGATTTATTTCAGAACTCTTAATTCTTTTCCATAGATCTATATT
>JAQZBX010008667.1:0-47642 GCA_029593785.1 Cabassous unicinctus | reverse complement strand
CATTTTACAAATATTGGTATGTACTGTGAAAATTTTTGATTTTTACCAACAATAAAAAAAAAAAAAGACTGCTTCAACTCTGGTCTTGCCATGCCTTTTATATTTGATTCCCACCCACCAAGGGGTGGGGCTCAATGCCCTACTGACGTGGCCCAGTCAAAGTCCCAATCATAACTTAATCATGTCCAGATTAACAGATAAGTTTACAAGCATGATCCAATTATATTTTTGGAATTCATAATTACATCAAACTCCCCAACTGTAACAGTTACCTTAAAGACAGTTCTTTATTTCTTTATGCTTCTAGAGCAGATCTCATCTCCCTCAAATGTCTTTTCCTGATAATGCCTTAACCTCTCCCTCATTTTTGAAAGAATCTCACCAGATATAAGATTCTTGGATGATAGTTGTTTGCCTTCAGCACTTTAAACATTTCAACTCACTATCTTCTTGCCTCCAAGGTGTCTGATAAGAAATCAGCACTCCATCTAATTGGTACTTCCTGGTATGTATCATATTGCTTTTGTCTTACAGCTTTCAGAACTCTCTCCTTGTCCTTTCCATTTGATAGTGTAATCAGTATATGACAGGGTGTGCTTTACTACATGCTTATCCTGTTTTTTATTCTCTGAGCTTCTTGGATATGCATAGTCACATCTTTTACTAAGTTTGGGGAATGGGGAGTTCTCTATTTTTTGACAATTTCTTCTTCCCCTTTCTTCTCCTCATGGAATTTTCATAATGCATATATTGGTGAGCTTGATGGTCCCATAGTTGTTTTAGGCTATTTGTGCTTTTAATATTTCTTTTGTTTTTCTGCTCTTCAGCCTGACTCATTTCAAATGTGTTGTCTTCAAGTTTACTGATTCTTCTGCCAGCTCCAGTCTGACTTGAAACCCTCTTGGGAATTTTCATTTCAGTTACTGTGGTCTTCAGCTCCAGCAATTCTGTTTGGTTCCTGTTTAAAATATCTATTTCTTTACTTAGATCCTCATATTGTTCATTCATTGTTTTCTTAATATACTTTAGTTCTTTCTGCATACTTTTCTTCATCTCCTTGAGTATTTTTAAGGTCATTTTTTAAAGGCCTTTTTCAGTATGTCCACATACTTTTCTTCTTTGTCGTTGTTTTCTGTATTTTAATCCTCTTCTTTTGGTTGGTCTAATCATTTCCTATTGCTTTTTTTGTCTTGTACTTATTTCTTGCTGTACATTTTTATATTTTCAAATGCTAATGCTTGGATTTACTCCCTGGGATGTCTTTTTCTTGGTTTTATATCCAGCTGTTGATTAGACAGAGATTTTCTTGATCTTCAGCCCTCCTGTCAGGAAGTTCTACTCAAGGCTGTTGCAGTGTGCAGGATTTTTTCCCTATCTTTCTGGTCTTCTATTTATCCCGGGCTTTTACTTGTTAATTGTTTTGGAGTTCCTCTGTTTACATGAGTTTGGTTGTCCCCTCTGTTTCCCAGGATACAGACCTCCCTTTCCCTGGTATTTGAAGATCCAGGCCTTTGTCTCAAACTGTCAGTCTCTTTAGATTTTTACACTCCTTTCATGGTCTCACACAGATTTTTTTGGTCTGGAGGGGAAATTCTGGGAAGAGATTAACCCTAGATAGGACTTTCCCAAGTTGATTTTTATCAGCCAAAACAGGGCCAGTGACTTAAGAAGGGAGCACAGGCAGGCTCCAAGATGCCCTGGAGAACAAGGAAGTATGCCACAAGCTTCCTCAACACCTCCCAAAGTTGAGCTCCCTGGACTGCCTAGCAAATGTAGCCCTTCAGGTGTCAACCACAGCCCTGAAGAAGAACTGTGTCTTTAAATTTCCACTACCTCCACCCTTGTCAGTGGAGTGTTAAAATAATAGTTGCCCTTGGAGCTGAGAACCAGCAACCTGTATTTCCTAATTAAAGCCCGGATCAGTGATTGGCCATGCCCACCCCTTAAGGAAGAGGGTTTTTATGTCCTTTTCTGTCATCAACCAACTAGCTAATGACTGGACCCAATGGTGGCATGCCATGAGAATGGGGGATGTGCACTAGCAGCTACTGCACAGAGACAGCAATTTACTGCCCTTTACTATAATATCAGCCTCTTCCTCCCTTTCTTCCCTTGATGCTGTGTAGTGATCTGCTGGCCTCTGGAGTTTCAAAATAGTTGTTTCAGACAGTTCGTGTCTGTTTAGTAGTTGTTTTGGTGGAACAACTGTGTCCTGGACCTTCTTACTCTGCCATCTTCCCCAAAAGTTCCCAGGTTTTTATTTTTTCACCAATATCATATTCTGTTTCTTATTTAGCATATTTGTAAGTCCTAAAAACAGTTAATATGCACCTTTAATTTTATTCTTCCATGTATTTTTCAAATTTTCAAAGAGTTCCTTATTAACAGAGGTGATTTCTACTCTGTAGATTAGTATTTGGGGTCCTCAGGACAAGAAAAAACAATACAAAATGCAAAAGATGTGTCCCTTAAGTTTACCAGACATATAAAGTTCTAATGTTCTATCATATAGAATATTACATTTATCTGTCTAGTGTCCCCATCTCTCCTGTTAATATTTATTATCCATAAGTTTAAAATACTCATATTTTATCTCCTCCATAAATTTCTTTGAGTTTAAAAGATCATTCCTAACACTTAAAAGTGTATTGCTTGATAATATAAATAAGAGCATAGAAAATTTTTATTAAACTATTATAAGTCCTGCATATGTTAGATTTTCATATTACTTCATTATGTACTTGTTTATGAGAGTTTTGAGAAAATTAATCAGGTTATATTCTCAGGAAGAGGAAATGGGATTTCATGACTTTAGTTATTACCTTAATGGCACAAAGCCTTTATGATAAGGGCTGCAATATGTATTGTATGATTAAATTACTCTTCCAACCTATGTCATATGATTATCCACTGAGAGTTCTTTTTAAGCAGAGGCCAAAGTACATTAATGTAATCATTTTTATCATGTAGTTCAATGTTCCAGAAACATTTATTTGTTCACTACAGGAAAAAAAAACATCTTGTTGCTTTTCTGTCTCAGAAGAGAATGCATTTTCTACTAGGAGCATGCTCTGTGAATTTTAAGAAGCAATTGCAAAACCAGTACAGGAATGCAAACACATACTATTTATAACATTCCTTAATAGTGTGATCAGTTTAGTTCCACAGGTGAAAGGTAAGGTTCTTTATCACTTTCACAAAACTTTAGATATTATAAGTCTGAATCTCCAACTAGAGTACATACTTTAATAATTAAATTAGTGATAGTCTGTTCCACTTTGAGTGGCATTTAAAAAATGAACTGCCACTATTCCAGGAATAATAGCAGAAGAATAAGGTCTCTCTATATGTTTAGTTCAATAAAACTGTAAATTAGAAATTTGTCCTAATATTCTTGATTGAAGATAGTAGTCAGAATAGGGACTGTAAAAACAAAGGGCTATATTTTAAAATTAGGTACATTTTAACATGAAGAGAGATTATTAACTTTCTACTCTTCTTTGGGTATATGCCAATTCAAGGTCATAATTTTTTTTCTGATAGAGAAATGTAAATGTATTTAAACTTATTTTACTAGTTAGCTAATTAATCTAGAGTTAACTGCAGTTTTGTTTTGTTTTTGTTTTGTTTTTGCTTTTTTAACTTATGAGACTTTTAAGGTTGATAGCTTTAACAAAGAATTCCAATATGTGAGGATATTATTTTCTATTATTAATTGAGAACAAAATTCCACAATTTTGGCATGTCACAATGGTTGAGTGGAAATAGCTTATAATGTAGCATCGGAGAAATGTTAGTTCGAATCCTGGCTCTGCTAGTGACTAATAGTGTGGATTTGGTCAAGTTAATGTCCAAAAGGCATCTGTTTTCTCAATAAGTACACTAAATTATTTCCTTTGCATGTTACTGTGTAGATTACATAAGGTAATGTTAAAAAAAATCCTAATCCTTGTTAGCTACTCAATAATAAATGGTAGCTGCTATCATAACTTTCCTTCTTCACAACCTTCATGTTTGTATAACAGTTCTCATGTATGTCTGCTGCTTTGATTCTGACTATATGAGTTGAGGAAATGATTTTATTGTATTTGTCCAGATTGACCATGTTTTGTTTGTTTGTTTAATTCAAGATCTATATATATAAATATTTTCTTTCTAATCTCTACCTTTTCTTACAGTGAAGTAAGCAACACATAAATACAAACATTTTAGCAGTAACTAAATACAAACTAACAGAAAAATCTGTTTGAAGAGTAGATGGGATAAAATCCCACACATTTTTTTTTCTTTCATGTTTCCAGATCCTTAATATGATGGTAGAGAATTTCTTTAGTTTGACCTGATTAGTATAAGATGCGTCTTCATTTGTAAACCAATATCTTGTTCTACAAACCAGATCTGAGACAGCAAGAGGTCAGAATATTATATTTTCAAGACTATCAGGGCAATTTAAGCAAAATGTAGTATTATTTTGCTGAGATTTCTAAAAATAGGATATGTTGACAGAAATGCATTTTTGGTGCCTCATAACAGAATATTATGATTCATTCGTTTAATCTCAATAGAGTGTTTTAAGCACATTTTTTAAAATAAAAAAATATTGAAGTATATCATTCATACAGGAGCATACATAAACAATAAGTGTAGAGTAAAATTTGTGAGTTTACAAAACAAACATATATCATCATACAAGGATCTCATAGATCTCTCCACCACCAAAACCTTGCATTTTTTGAAACATTTGTTACAAACTACGAAAGAACATTGTAAAATATTACTACTAACTATAATTCATGTCATATATTTGGTATATTTTTCTTCCAACCCACCCAATTATTAGTACCTTATATTACTAGTATTGATTTGTTATCATTCATGAAAGAACATTCACATATTTGTCCTGTTAACCACAGTCCATCATCTGCTAGTGGATTCCCTGTGTTTATACAGCCCCATGTGTTGTGTAATCCATTCAAAGTGTTCACTCAGTGACTCTCATTTTCATCACAGAGTTGTGCTGTCATCACCTCAGTCAATTGTAGAAAGTTTTCATTACTCCAGAAGGAAGAAGATCATATCCTCTTATACCCCCTATTGTTGTCCCTTAATATTGAAGTAATACCTTCTTGCCATTGCTGCAAAATATTACAATATTGCTATTAATGAGCATCTATAAGTTACATTAGTTGTAATTTTCCTGTGTATCATCATCTTTTTAGCACTTTGTAAAAGAAGTGCATTCTTATATTTATGCTATTTATACTATTAACCACAATCTGTATCCACCACTGAAATCACTGTTATACATTCCCTTGATTATTCTCTAGTTTCCTTTCATTGTCATTTACACCCACTGACTACCCATTTCAGCCACAATCACATTTATAATTCAGTAGTGTTATTTAAACTCACTATAATGTGTTACTATCAACTATTCATTTCAATACTTTTACGATTAACTTAATTAATAATGCTACATACATTAAGCATCAGCTCCCATTCTCAACCCACATCTCTGGCACAAAATCATACCTGGAACATAAAGTTCATCCTGAAATTATTTTTTAAATGAATGGTGAGCCATGGAATGAGAAATAGTATAATTACTAGGACTGTTATGCAGCTTTGTATTTACTGGATTTTATATAAATGCTTTATATATACTAAGTAATTTATCTTTATAAGAATCATAAGCAGTGATTCCATTATTAATTATAATAACAGTTGAGGAAACAGAGGCACATCGACCCTAAGGATTCTGCTAAAGTCCACAAAGCTCTTAAGAGTGATACAGGGATTCAAACCTAAACTTCCTGGCTATACAGCCTCTGTTTTAAAGAACGTTAGTACATAGAATGAAACAACGGACTGAAATTTCTGTTACTAATAGCAATAGCAGGCCTCCATAAAATGGCATATGAAGTAGAAAAGGACATTATATTGTCAATGGTTGAAAAAAGTGAGGGAAAGGAATCTAGGTAAGAAGAAGAATACTGTATTAGAAAATTAGATTCCACTGCTTTTGAAAAATCATTCAAATGTTTGATACATGTAGAATTTGCACTATTTGAGCCTGACTGATCAGTGCCAAAGACATCAGAATAAGTAGAATACTAGTAATAATAATTATTACTGGAAGAAAAAGAATGAAGAGGAGGAGGAGAATGCAGTAAAGTTGATTGTAAATGTAAATGGATGAGATGATTCTACAATGATTCTGAGGTTCCATTATATTTTCAAGAAGCAACACTAAAACCCTGGTAGATATTGTGCTCTAAAGTGTGGCGTTATCAAAAAGGATATATCTGAAGCTACAGCAGTAAATAAGATTTAAAAAGAAATCTAAAACTTCCACTACTTGGGATGTAGAAGTCGGCAAAGGACATTTCATCAAACCTGACAATTTTTAAAAACCAATAATCTTAAAAACCATAATTTTTCAAGAGCTTACCAGAAAGATGAGATTGGAAACATCTAAGAAATTGAATAACAAAGAGGGACAAGTACATCAAAGAGGAAGTGGGACAAATGAATGGTTTCACTTTGAGAGAGGGTGAGAAGCTGATGTGACCAATGTACACGCAGATAGGGAGAATACAAAAAATTTTACAGAATTGTTAAAGCCAAGTGTGTGTTACAGTGCCAACTGAGAAAGCAGTGAGCTCTAAAATCAAGAGGTTTGTATTTCCACAACATTTTCTCTGCAGGTCTCTACCAAGTGTTCATATGAAAGACTGGGGCAGTCTGAGAGAACTTCAGACAAGGTCACTGTGCACCCACAAAATACCAAATATCCTTCTAATCCTCTCTTACTAAATGAGGAACTACTATTACCTTATAAATTATAGCTTATTCTTACTTTAGTCTGTTAAAAATAAAAAAATATATGTATGTTGAGATACTCGGTCATGGAATTGTGCCCGCTTTCTGAGAGCATCAAGTTGAATAGAAAACCCTGGCTTTTTTATACTGTCTCCTAATTATCCAACCAAAGCCTAAATCCTTCAGTATGCTTTTTTAAATTCCTTTACTTAGAAACTGCACATTTTCTAGATGTGCATGGCATGTCTGTTTTCCTCACAGCAATGTGAAATAAAACCACATTTTTCAAAGCACAGATGTTTCTGGTGGTCTATTAATAAAGAGCTTTGACAATTACTCGGTTAAAATATCCAGTGGGAAAGAAAGAAAATATGTATGGATGCATGAGGACTTGTATCACAAGGATGGAATCTATAAGGTAGTGTCCAGTGAAAAGCTAGAAATAGAACTTTTACAAAGCATACATACAACACGCACAATATAAGAAACAAAAAAGTTATAACAACAGTATCATTAATAAATAGGAGGAAAGATACAGTGAATTTGATGAAAAGCCAATAGGAGTTAACCAAACAGAAAAAAAATATAAAAAAAATAGTGTGCAGAAAAAGTATCCAAGAGCTGTGGTACAATATCAAACAGTATAGTATACATATAAGTAAAGTGCTACAACCAGAATAGAAAGGGAGTGCACAAGAAAAAAATATATCAAGTGATAATGGAAAGCAAAGACAACGAATCTAACATTCATGAATGTTAAAGGACCCAGCAATGTTAAATAAAAATAACAAATCACCCTTACAATAAAATACATGTAGACTTTTGGTTAGACTCTTTGAATAAGAAAGATAAGTAGAAAATTATGAAGGAAGTTAGAGGATAGTAAATACCACATGCAGAAGAAAAGCCATGAAAATTACACCAGATGTCATAAAAAATGATCCAAACCAAAACAAAAATTGGAAAGTCATGTTTAAAATACTGAAAGATAATAACTGCATTTGCAGTATTCATTATTCAATAAATATCTTTCAAATACAAAAATAAAATGAAAACTTTTTCAGGAAAATTAACACACACACATAGAAATAATTTATAGCCAGAAGACTTGTGTTTAAAAAAAATTCCATGCTTAAAGAGAATGATAACTGAAGAAAACTTGGGTCTGCCCAAAGAAATAATAATGTAAAAGGGTAAAATGGAAGCTAAAAATATCAAACATTGTTTTTTTTAAAGGATTTATTTATTTATTTATTTATTTACTTTTATCCATTTTTACTGCTCCCCCCCTCGCCCCCGATTTTGCTGTTCTGTGTCCATTTGCTGGGCGACTCTGTGTCTGTTTCCTGCCCTCTCTTCTCCCCCTTCTCCTCCTGCCTTCACTGGGATTCAATCATCAGAACTTCCTATGTGGGAGAGAGGAGTCCTACTGCCAGTGCCACCTTAGTTCCTGATTTTTCAGTGCATCTCGTCTTGGCTCTCCCTTGTGTCACTCTCCTGTTACGTCATCCTCTTGCTGCGTGGAATGTAGGGCCTGATGTGCATGGGGCCTGGCAGCACACCTGCACACGGGGCTTAGTGGCCCGTGTGCCTTCTATATTTTTCTTTCTTTTTTTTTTTTTACCAGGATGTCTTAGGGATTGAATCCAGATCCCTTCATATGGGAGATGGACGCCCAACCACCCAAGCCACATCTATCCCCCTCCTATATCTCTTAAGGTTGACCAAAGATACCTAGACTTACAGTCTTTTCGCATACAGGATGGTCATATAATAAACCAGGCTTAGTTTACCATCAGCATTACCAAAACCAGACCTAGGGAGAAAAACTAGGTCTGGGGACATATGCATGGTTTCTAATATAGCGAATGTTTAGCCTATCCTGATTATCACAAAATTAAGACAATGAGCATATTCGCATAAACATTGGGATTTTAAATTTTAATTGCTATAAAAATAATTGTATAAATGTAAAATTTGTTGATACATTGCAAGGATTGGGTTAGTTATGAAAATATAAATTATGACAAAAATAGTGCAAGACTGAGAAAGATAAATTGATCTCTACTATTCGAAGGCAAATGATCCCTAGATCAATCACTGTGAACAACAAAAATGACAAAATTGCCAAATAAGGAAAAAAAAGAAGGGATATTTGCTGTTAAATTTCTTTACTTAGATGAAAAGTACAATTCCTTAAAGATGTTCACATCTGAAAAAGCATGATCTGAGTAGCCCAATATCCATTCAGAAAATTGATTTTTTCCTCTAGAATCTTCCACCTGACAAAAATGTGGGAATTCTTTTCACAATACGAAAATGTCACTTTTCCCTCAGACTGAAATTTGGGCAGCACACTGTGTGGAACCTCGTCAACCATGCAGAAAAGGACAACATCTTGAGAGACAGTAGAGCAACAACATAGAAGAAACCTGTGTCCCAGGATTACCTCATGGAAAAGAGCCACCCACAAACCCTGGTCAGCAAAAACCTGCACTTTTACATCCTAGATGATACTTTCCCCTTTGTTGAGCCACACTCTTTCTGAATCCCTTTCTTATACAAGGACTGCCTGTGCCTGACTAATACAGTCCTATCCCCAGTTCAATCACATCATCTGATAAATTTTTCCTTCCTTTTCCTTCCTTCTTTCTTTTTTTCTGTAAATAGAACTATGCATGCATGTTTGACAAAATATAGTTGGTATTGCCAAAGTCAAACTCTTCTCCCAGCAGTTCTAGGGAATGTCTCAATCACCCCTGTAGTTATTGTTTATTTTTTAAAATTAAAGTAATTATATATTTTTCTCTACTAAGACTAGTATAGTTTTTTAGTAAAGCAGTCATATCGTAACATGATGATGAAGTATATGAGCTTTAAATTCAGATTGTCTGGGTTCAAATGTTTGCTTTTCCTTGCAGCAGTTGACTGGCCATGAACAAGTTCTGTAATCTGTCTGTGCCCCAGTTTCATCATCTGTTAATTCATCCTTTCAAATACATTCATGAGGCAATGTTCTAGGTGATGGAGATGTAGCATTGAATAAAATAGATAATAACATTTGCTCATAGAGCTTTCATTTGGAGGAAACAGAGAAGAACAAAAAGGCTTAAGCAAAATACAGAGAATGTTAGATGGAGAGATTCACTATGGAAAAAAAATACAGTGAGGACGAGGGATGGGTGCAAGTACAATTTTAAATAAGATGGTAAGGGCTGGTCTTATGAAGAAGAGAATGAGAGAAGATCCATGCAGTTGTCTGGGCATAGGGAATTTCAGGAAAATTAAAGAAGTCCAAGAAAAATCAGGACTATTGGGTATAGGGAAGTGTGAAGAGGTCAGTTTGGCTGTTCCAAAGTGAGCAAGACAGATTCAGTGATAAAGGGCGAGTTGATAGGACTAAGGAGGTGAAGCAAGATCATTATGGCTACGCAAGCTCATGTAAAAATTTTAATTTTATTCTTAGAATTATGGGAAGTCTCTTAAGGTTTTGAAGAAAAGTGACATGGTCTAACTTACTTTTTAAAAATCAATATCACTAAGGTTCCTATATTAAGATTAGGTTCAAGGGGAATAAGACAGAAAAGAGGGAAAATATCTAGAATGCTTCATGAATAATTTAAAGACTGAGATGATCATTCTTTGGGCAGGGTGATGGCAGAGGAGATGTAGAGAAATAGTCACAATCAAACTATATTCTATACATAGAATCAATATGATATACTGGTAGACTGGATGTGAGATATTTGACATGGAGAAAATGCCAGGATAATTTTTAAGTATTTCCTTCAACAAGTAGGAGAATGGCTCTCCATTAATTGAGATTAAATTTTAGATATTGCAAGTAGCTATCTGAGAGTTATCTTGTGAAGATAAACCTACTTAATTATAGAGCTCAAACTCTCTGAAAATGATTTGGCACCCATAGATGTTCAGTAAATATAATTTATTTTTTACCATTATTATATAAAATCAATCATTTGCAAACAAAACTATTGTCATGTTTTGTCATATCCTATTCCAGTCTTTTATTTTCTTGAGCATTATTTAAATATTTGAACTTTCATGACAAACAGAGTTTGATCTCACACATTTACCAAGAAAACATTCATCTCCCAAATTTAAATGGCAAAGTAATTACTTATAGTGATGTAATAAGAAAACTCTAAAAGACTAATAGAAAATATACACATACACACATATGAAATAGAATGTAAACATATACATACATAAGTTTTCATCTTGACATTGAAAAACTATCAAAAATGGTTAGGCTATTTCTATTTTCTTTATTATTTTAAAATAATTTCCATTTATTTTCAATGTCCACATATACTTTTATCTATAACTGAATTCTATCACAATATTTTATTTTGTTCTAGAAACAAATTTTTGAAGTGCTGCTTCCCTTTGTAAATGTTTGTTTATCAATATTATTAACCAAAAGTGTTATGAAATGCCAGTGAATATTTTCATAACAAAACAAACTACATGTTCAAAATTATGCATGATTCTAATTATTTTGATGAAATGGTCATGATTTATCAGCACTGCATTAAATCCTTCATGTTCATCATCTGATTTAATCTTTACATTAACTCTGTGGATCTAACATTATTATTTTTCTTCTAAAGTTGAGGAAATTGAGACTTAACCTTTCAGTGGCTTACAAAGTTTAAGTTTGCTAACAAGCTGACAGATCGAGAATCTAAATGTCCAGTTCAAAGAAATCATGCTTTTCCATTGTGCAATATTTCTCACTACAGTATAGTTGGAATGACCACTGAAAGTACTATCCATAATAAAATTATCTGAAATTGGTACATATATGCGGAATTGAATGATAGAGTTTAAAACATGACACCATATTTTTTTCATATTATTTGCCCTTAAAATCATATTTATTTAGATTAGAGATATGAGACAATTACTACGCAGATTTCTAAAAACAGATTCTTGGAAATAGTCCATATTATATGCAGTGAAATAGAATATGACTCAAAAGAAATACATATTAATTAAAGATGACATTACATTTAGAGAGTGACCAAATAAATATTCAATAGGAAAGGAAAAAAAAGATGCCCTTGAATGTGTCAGCATCACTGTTATTTCAGTTGACTGGATCCCTCTCTCTTCTGCATGACTCTAATGAGGGTATTTTTCAATTCTTTGTTCCTAAGACTATAAATGAGTGGATTGAGCATGGTTGTTCACCATAGTATAAAACACAGAGGCCACTTGATCCTTTCCCAAGGAGTAGGATTTCTTTGGTTTTAAATAAGTAAAAATTATACTTCCAGAAAAGATGGTGACTATTAGGAGGTAGGAAGCACAAGTATAGAAGACTTTGTGTTTTCCTGAAGTGGAATAAATTTTCAGGATAGTAGACAGAATGGACCCATAAGATACAGAGATTGCAATAAGAGACACCATTGCAATGGAACCAGCAAGAAAGCATATTATTTCAATGGCATGAGTGTCAGTGCAGAACAGGGCTAAAATTGGCCTTAAGTCACAGAAAAAGTAATGGATTACATTGGATTTGCAGAAATGCAAACTGCTCATGCAAAGTACATTGACCAAGGAGTCAGTAAAGCCAATCATGGAGGACCCAGTGATGAGTGCACGACAGAGACTCCTGGACATAACTACCTGATAGTGAAGAGGGTTGCAGATAGCTACATAGCAGTCATAGGCCATTGAGGAGAGTAGGAAACACTCAGCACCACCCAAGAAGACAAAAAAATACATCTGCATGAAGCAACCCATGAATGAAATATACTTGGTGGAAGTCAGTAAGTTCTCTAAGATTTTAGGCGTAATGACTGTTGAGTAACTGAGGTCAAGGGATGACAAGTTACTAAGAAAACATACATCAGGGTGTGAAGCTGGAGATCCAGGCAAATTATCAGAATCATCCCTGCACTCCCCATCATGGTAAGCAGGTATATCAGGAGAAACAACATAAAGAGAACCCACCAGATCTCTTCAGAGTTTGTCAATCCCAGAAGGATGAAGTCAGGCACACTTGTGTTATTCCTACTTCCCACTGCATCCAACAATTGCAAACTATTGAGAAATCAAAGGTGGCACTTGGCATGAATAACTTCAAAATGTTTTTTGTTTATGAGTGAATCTGCCTTTTTAAAAATTAGTTTCATACTCCTAGAAATTTGTAACAGAGTGGTTTTAATTAAATGGCTGAAAACAGCTTATGTTTACTGAAAAATGTAAATCAAGTATGAAACATCATTTGGATACTATATAATATCTCATATATATAGAATAATTAGAATGAAACTGTACTGTTATAAATATTTACCTTTTTAAACACATTTTTGCAGATAAATTATTATTTTTTAGGTATCACTATTGTACTCATTTTTCAGATGAGAAAAAGTTCACAGAAATTTAAGTAATTTATTCAAATTCAGATCCAGTAAAGGTTGACTCTATGATTCTACAAGAATGGCTAAATCCAGAGAGTATGCTCATCAGTGCATTCCAAATTACAATTAAGTTCAGGAAAAAAGTGGGAGATATATAATACATAATGATAGTTTTAATGTATCATTTACTGTTCTTTCATATCTAATATTATTTGATACCAATGACAGATCAGAAATTAAACCCAAGGATTTTTAATGGTTGTATTAATATTATAGATAACACATTCATAGTAATTTTCAAAAGATATGGTATTTTTAACTTGTTTCTTTGAAATCAAATTTCTTCCAAAAATTATATTTCAAATAGTTTAAGTTTATGTTACATTCTGATTCCAAAAATTGTATATTGGCATTTCCACAAATCTTAGCATTGCTTAAGTAAGTTCTGAATGATATGTATGTGGATATGGATATGGATATTCTTCTCATATCCTCATTTTACTTTATCAAAACCAAAATCTAAATTTGAGAGTAATAATTACCATTTACTAAAGATGAAAATTTTCTTCCAGCATTATCTGTCTAAAAATTTGTCAAACTCAATTTTT
Organism: Cabassous unicinctus; assembly: GCA_029593785.1. Lineage (NCBI taxonomy): Eukaryota > Metazoa > Chordata > Mammalia > Cingulata > Chlamyphoridae > Cabassous > Cabassous unicinctus. The sequence continues at coordinate 33,820 of JAQZBX010008667.1, read as the reverse complement.
TCCCACAAATACAATAATAAAACATTTTAGAAATCAAAAATTTCTACCATATATTACTTGTTTTCTTTGAGATAACTTATTTTAAATTTTTTGTACATGCATTTTGGTTTTATTCTGAGGTAAAATATAACAAGCAAAAATCTCTTTTTTTTTTTTCAGATCTTACTCAAATGGAAAGTTCCCTGTAAAATTGTCTCACAGGTATACCAAATAGCTTCTATGAATACTAGTAGAGCACAATATCCCTTGTCTTTCACCCTGATAATGCCAAGGCACCTCTTTTAGTCACACCAAGGTTACTGATATTGTACCATTCAGTCATCTCTGTGACCAATACCAAAGCAAATTGCTTGGCATCTTTCCAAGGACAAATGTATCCATCTTGTATTTGTACCAGAGAATTTCTTCTCTCTTAGAAGCCAGGTAATTTTGACCATGATTTTTTGTATTCTTTTGTGGTGCTATATGTATTTGACTGAGTAAGAGAGAAAGTAGTTTTTAGAGAACTACTTAATTACTCTGTAGTTGAGGCCAGATCTATATCTGCCAGTGATAGAATAGCAAATTTTTCTAAATAAAATTATGTAGTACTTAAAGGGAATGAACATTGTTCATTACACAAAAATTGACAACAGCAACATTCGAAGAAGAAAAAGAAAATCATTTATAATTCTTGTTAATCTTAACAGATAGTTTCTTCAAATTATTTTCTTTTGTGCATATCTACTTATTTAAATGTAGCTACACAATTTTTATCATGCTATATTTTCAGTAACATCTTGATCTTATAACTAAATATTTAAAACACACCTTGACCTTAGTTATATTACACTTTTGTAAAGCCCACAATTTCATGTAGTTTGCATTAGTGGGTGCAGCTTAACTGTCTTCTCTTTAGGAGTGTACTCCAGCTGAAGAATGGGCATTTTTGAGGCATCACAGAAAAATCATGGTGTAGTTTTTCCTTTTAGGTTTGGCAGTTTCAACTATTCATAAATACAGCATATGCATTGCTGTATTCATACAGAAAAGTGTTTCTGTAATTTGTTTTACTTTTTAGTGATATTTTATTAAAATAAACAAGAGAATAAAAGGAAAGTAAAAATAATTTATGAGATTAGAAACAATTTATAATTAATATACAAGTGCACAAGTCTTCTGTATATAATCTATTCAAATGCTTTCTTGTGAATCTTGCAGTAATTAATGATATTGAAATAAATTTTCATGTAGATTAGAAATGACTCTTACAGGAAAATCTTTTTACACTCCAGAATATCAGTAGAGAATTTGTTATTATGGAAAAAGAGTTACAAATAATGCATCTTACTTTTGATGAACTATTGGAAAAACAATTCTCCATTCATCAAAAATTTAGTGGTGCTGTGTCATGCTTAACTGGAATAAAAAGCCAGCATCAATTTACTTCACAATGGGTGACCTTAGAGTTTGAGCAAAATGAGAAACTCATGGAGATTTTTATATCAAAGCCATCCCAATAAGGTTAGCTTACTCCTGCAAAATTATCATAAGCAATTTTGTTGCTGTTTTTACCCAGCATTGAAATCATTTTTTTAAAGTCATTGAGTGAAATTCTGAATAATATAACTAAAAGTCATTTTTTTTGAGGACAGAATAATTTCTAAAAGTAATTTTTGACTAATCTAATTTTCAGAATGTTTACTGTTTAGTTTCCAATATATCAACTCTAATCGTAACATCGTTTTGGCAGAAGATCAGAATTGAGGAACAAAAATGAAACATGACTTCCTTGTTTTAGATTTCAAAATTACTGGCACTTTATCCCTGAAAACTGTTGAATACCATTATTTTTTTAAAAGTCTATTGCTGCATTTAATTTGGAAAAATTTTGATTTAAGTGATTTAAAGCTCTTTTTAGGATTTTGATATCTTTCTTAAAATTGAGCATATTGTTCTTTCATACTGCCTGTGATGGTTAGGCTAATGGGTAAACTCGGCCAGGTAATTGTGTCCAGGTGTTTGTTCCAGCAAGCAATGGGCTAATTGTAATACAAGAGCATTTATGGACTTTGATCACCAGTAAGTTTACTGCATGGATGGCTGATTACATCTGCACCAATCAGGGAAATTGCATCATCAGTGGGTGCTGCTTTTATCCAATCAGTTGAATGCCTTAAAAGGGGAAGTGATTTCAACATTCAGAGAGAATTTCCCAGCTCGACTTTGGACAGCCAACTTCTCCCAGCAACTCATCAAGGACTTTTCATCAGACTTTCATCAGAGCCCCTGGCTTGCAGCCTGCCTGCAGAACCTGGACTTGTGCATCCCCACAGTCACGTGAGAGACTCTTTTAAAATCTCATATTATTGACAGATATCTCCTGTTGATTCTGTTTCCTGAGAGAACTCTGACTAATATACTGCCCTTTGTATTTCTGGACTATAGTAGTCTGTTTTTACTAACAGTACAACATTATCACCATAGTTTAATATTTTTATATGTTTGTATTCACAAGGTATATATTTGTACACCCTTTTACTTTTCACTTGTTTCCTCAAACATATAACTGGGTCTTCCTTTTTAATTGATCTAATTACTCTACCTTTTATTGAAATGTTAATTATATTTAAAATAATTTTTATTATGTTGTTTCAATTTATGTCATTCATTTTTGTAATTCTGATACTTCTCTCAGTTTTTATTGGGCTTATAAAATATTTAATATTAAATTTTATTTTCTCTATTGCTTTTTTAAAGGATACCTCATTTTATTATGTTGCTAGTGATTGCCCTTGGGATTAAATTTGCATCCTCAGATTATTTTAGTAAACTTAAAATTATTATTATAGTTCTAGTCATCCATGGCAGCATAGACACTCCAAGGATCCATTTGCCAACAGGATCTTTGAAAAACTAGCAAAACCTGGCAAAGTTCTTCCTCAAAACTCCAGAAAGAAGTTAAAGGATAGCAGTAACAGGGAAAGCACAAATAAAGAAAATGCAACTTGAAACTTGTAGGGAAGCTGGCCTCTGCCCAACCTCTTCTCAGGCACTGTTAGGGGTAAGCCTGTACTCTCACTGTGGATTCTTGGCTCTGTTGTGAAGGAAGAGAGCACATGTATCTTAGTTCCCATTCATCCAGAGGCAATCTGAGAGACTGATCCAAACACTGATCTCTGATTTGCTCTTTCAGATTTGGAACTGCAGGCTAAAAGATTTCTTGAGCAGTTGAAGCAATGAAAGAAACAATCAAGAAAGCAGCATGGAATAAAGGATACTTGGCTGTAAGACACACAACAGAGGATGCAGGAAGTTGGAGAGGCATTCATCTGCCAATTAACAGGGGAATTTCTAAGACCATGATCACAAGCCCAGGACAAAACACAGATTCAGAAAAGCAAAAGATTCCAAACTTTTGCCTTAGTTTGATATTCTTGATAGAAGGCTTAATCTCTGAAGTAGAGGACTATACAAAACAGAGAAAGGTGTTCTTACAGTGGTTTGAAGGTTTGTGCAAACTCCTGTTACTCAAGAAGATATCTGTCGTACCAGTAGCTGGATATAAGCTTATTAAACACACAGCTCAGGGACTAAATCCCAGAGTTAAAACATTAAAATATTAAAAGGTATAATGTGCAAGAATAAGAAAGAAATAGAAATAATGGCCTATCCAAAGGAACAGAATAAAAGTCCAGAAAACTTTGAAGATACTGGTCAAAGGCATAAAAAAATCATCAAATTGCTCAAGAAGATAAAGTAAAACACAAAGCAAGAATTAAAGGATATTATAAAACAATGAATGAACAATATGAGAATCTCAATAAAGAGATAGAAAATTTTCAAAGAAACCAAACCAAAACAAGAAAAAACAACAACACTGGAATTGAAGAACACAATAAGAACAAGAAATTCCCTACAGGGTTTCTAGAGTAGATTGAGCTGGCAGAAAAAAGAGAATCAATGAAATATAAGATAAGACACTTGAAATGATTCATTATAAAGGAATCTTCAAAAACATAATGGAGAAAACTTTCCAAATTTAATGAAGACATTGATGTACACATTTATGAATTTCAACAAACCCATCACAAGATAAACTTGAAGATACATGGCCAGATACATTGTAGAACAGCTGTCAAATACAATGGACAAAGAGAGTTCTGAAGGCTGTAAGATAAAAGCAACATCTTATCTAAAATTAAATGCAGATTCCTCATGAGAAACAACTGAGAGAAAAATTCTGTAGGACAAAATATTTCAAGTGCTGGAGTAAAAGAATTCCTAACCATAAACTTTGTAGCCAGCAAGACTGTCTTAAAAATGAGGAAGCCTTTATGACAAGCCTAGGGTAAAAATAAGCTGAGGGTATTTTTCACCACAAAACCTGCCCTACAATCAATGTTAAAGGGAGTTTTTCAGATTGAAAGGAAAGGTCACTAGAATGTGGAATAAAGAGGTATAAAAAAAATAATATTTCTAGTAGAGGTAAATAAATGGGTAATTACAAACCACAATATTATTGTATTGTATTCTCTGTATTTAACTCCACTATTTATTGTTCCATGTTATAAAATGAAAATGCAAAAAAGTAATACAATTATATAGTTTATGAAATACAATCAGTAAAGGTATAATTTGTTTAAAGGTTAAAGAATGGAGGTATGCAAGAACAGTTTTTGTATGTTATTGAGGTTAAATTGGTATCAAATCATAAGTATTTGTAAATTGTTATAAAGTTGTTAAAGATGTAGGATACTATATTGAGGTCCCATGTTAAACACAACAAAAATTTCTCAAAAATATACATAAGTAAATGAGAAGGGACTTGATATAGTACAAAGAAGGTACAAAGAAGTGCATTATATACTAATAGCAAGTTAAATTCCATATGAAGACATAAAAAAATAAATATATATGCATCCAAAAAGCAGAACCCCACAATATATGAAGCTAATATTGACAGATTTAAAGAAATAAATGAATGGTTCTACAGTAATAGTAGATGATATCAATATATCATATATATTAATGGTTAGGGTATCTCAACAGAAGATTGATAAGAAAAGAGAAGACATGAATTTCTACGAAGAGTTACCAGACTCTTCACCCAACAAAACCAAACACACATCAATCTCTAGTGTACATGTGGCATTCTCCAAGATAGACCATATGGTAAGTAAAAAAAAAGTCCTAATATATTTAACAAGCTGAAATCATAAATGGCTTTTCTTTGACAACACTGGAATGTAGCTAGAAATCAAAATTTTCACTAGAAAATTCACAAATATTAGGAAATCAAACAAAACACACAGAAACAATCCATGTGTCAAAAAGTAAATCACTAAATCAATTAAGAAATATCTTGAGGTGAATGAACAAAAACAAAGCATAGCAAAACTTAAAGGATGCATCAATGGCAGTGGTGAGAAGGCAATTCATAGGTCTAAATTTTTACTACAAAAAAACAGAAAGAACTCACAACTTGAGAAACTAAAAGTAGAAAAGCAAACTAAACCCAAAGCAACAGAGAATGGGAAATTACAAAGTTTTAGTGGAATTAAATGGATTTGAGATTAAAGAAACAGAGAAAATTGATAATCAAGTGTTGATTCATGGAAAAGATATAAAAAATCTATACTTTAGCTAGACTGAGAAATGAAAAAGAGAGATGAGGCAAATAATTAAATCAGAAGTGAAGGCCAGGGCATTACCATCCACCTCATAGAATTAAAAAGAATTAAAAGAGGATACTATGGACAACAGCACCCAACAATTAGACAGCCTAGATATAATGCAAAAATACTTAGAAACATATAAACTACCTACTCTGATTCAAGAAGAAAAAGATCTCAACAGACCAAAAGCATTGAAAGGAATCAAATCAGTAATCAAAAACCTCCCAGCAAAGAAAAGCCCAGTCCAGTTAGCTTCCATTTGGAATTTTGCCAAACATTCCCAAAACACCTATCTTGCTCAAGCTCCTCCAAAAATTTTGAAACACAGAGACCAAATTTCCTAAGCCATTCTGTGAGGTAAAGATCACCCTAAGACCAAAGCCATATAGAGATATTACAAGAAAAGTATGGACAAATGCCCTTTATTAATATAGATGGAATAATGATCAAAACAACAAAAAAGTATATCCATCAGCACATTAAAAGAATTACTCACCATAATCAAGAGGGCTTTACCCCAAGTATGCAAGGGTGGTTCAGCATAAGAAAATCAATTATTGTTATATACCACATTAATAAAATGAAGAAAAAAATCCACATGATGTCAATATATGCAGAAATTCCTATGACCAAATCAAGCAGCTTTTCTTGATAAAAACTCTCAGAAAACTAAAAATAGTAGGAAATTAACTAAAAATGTTAGAGCTTATTTTGAAAGACCCACAATTGACATCATATTCAATGGTGAAAGACTGAAAGCTTTCCCTCTAAGATCTGGAACAAAACAAGGATGCCACTGTCATCACTGTTACTCAACATTGTGGTAGAAGTTCTAGTCAGAATAAATAGGTAAAAAAGGGACTAAAAAGCATCCAAATAGAAAAGGAGAAATAAAACACTCTCCATTTTCAGATGACATGATCATATATAAAGAATTCTGAAAAAATCTACAACAAAACTACTAGAGATAGTAGACTAATTTAGCAATGTGGCAGGGTAAAATATCAACAAGCAAATTCAGAGGTGTTTCTATACACTAGTAATGAACATGAAGAGGAAATGAAGAAAATAATTCCAATTAAAATAGCATGAAAATTAATCAAATAACTAGGATTAACAAAATATGTAAAGGGCATAAACAGAAAACTACAAAACATAGCTTAAAGTAATTAAAGAAGAGCTAAATAAATGGAAGGACATTCCGTGTTCATGGATTGCAAGACTAAATTTTGTTAAGATCTTAATTCTATCCAAAGTGGTTTAAAGATTCGATGTACTCTCTATCAAAATTTGAGCAGCTTTTTCATAGAAATTGAAAAACCAAACATCAAACTTATATGGAAGTTACATAAGGTGATCTAAATAGCCAAACCATCTTGAAAAGGAATAAGGATGTTGTAAGTCTATAACTTCCCAATTTTAGAACTTATTACAAACGTAATCAAAACATCATGATATGGTGCAAGGGAAGACATATAAACCAATGGAACTGAATGGGGAGTTCAGAAATAAATCTCATGTGTATGAGGCCAATTGATTTTTGTAAAAGATGCTGAATCCACTCAATGGGGGAAGAATACTTTATTTAACAAATGGTTTTGAAGAACCTGGATATTTTCATGCAAAAGTATGAATGTGGACTTCTACCTCCCTCACCCTATAGAACAATTAACTAAAAAGAATTAAAAATCAAATATAAGAAACAAAACTATATAACTCTGTTGGGTATTGCATTATTTATCCCTAACATAGTTCTTAATCTAAATCTATTTTTGTGACTGTAAACCCATTTGAAATAGGACCTATTGTAGAAGCTATTTTTAGTTAAGGTGTGGTCATCTGAGTCAGTTGGGATTTAGTCTGATTTCTGGAGTCCTTTATAATCAAAATGAAACTGGCACATAGATAGTGACAGAGGAAGCTGTAAGGCAATGGAGAGGAGAAAGGAGATGACATAGCCATGTGCATTGCCATGTGACAAAAAAGCCAAGGATTGAGGATCACAGGCAGCCAGCCCCAGAAAGACACAATATTCAGGAAGAAAGAATCACCTTGCTGATGACACAATTATGGAAATCTCCCAGGTTCAAACTCTGAACTATAAATTTCTATTGTTTAATCCAACCTTTTTTGTATTATGAATATGATTGTGACAGTTTGAAGCTTTTGTGAATCCCAACAATAATCCTGTTTTTGGAGTTAAACCATTCCTGTGGGTGTGAAACCCTTTGATTGGACTGGATTCAGTGGGGGTCTTTGATTTAGTACATCAATGAGGTGTGACCCAGTGTGGGTCTTGGGGCTTTTGCTGGAGTCCTTTATAAATGGGAGAAACATGCAGAGAAACAGAGTGAAGGAGAGATGCCATTTTCACCCTTCCATGTGAGAGAGGACTCCAGTATCACCTACATACACAGAAAGAAAGAGAAACCCTGAGGGGCTGACAGAAAGACTGGAGGCAGGAATAAGTGGAATAGCCCTAAGCTGAAGAGATGAGGGCCTGCAAGAGATGAGCCATATGCCTGAAAACCCACAGTTGAGCTTGGGAAGAACATGAGCCTGGAGAAGAAAGCCCAGATCGGCTGTCATTTTTGCCTTGCAATGTGGCAGGTGCTTAGGATCAGTGGAGCAGCCGATGTTTGGTGAAACAGCATCTCTAATGATCTCTTTACTTGGACATTTTCACAACTTTAAAACTGAAGTATTTTACCCTAATAAATTCTCATTATAAAAGTCAACCCATTTCTGTATGTTTCCATTGGCAGCGTTTATCTAACTAAATCAGTAATTAGCACCACTGATTTGTACATATGAATGTGGTTAAAATGGAAAATTTAGGTTGTATATATGTGTTTCATTTTCCTGGCTACTCAAGAATATACCAGCTTAAACAATGGGAATTTATTAGCTCATAGATTTCAAACTGGGAAAAAATTCAAATTGAGGCATGATTGAGGTGATGTTTTATCCCTTAAGACTGTGGCATTCTGGGGCTGGCTGGTGGTGAGCTTTGGTCTTTGTGTTTTCTGTCACATGGCAATGCATATGGTGGCCTCTCCTAACCTCTTCATTCTCATCTGGATTCCTTTGACCTTTGGTTTCTTGCTTCCAGTGGCTTCCTCTCTGTCTGTAAGAATTTCATTTCACTTATAAAGGACTCCAGTAACAGGATTAAGACCCATACTGATTGAGCCAGACCACAATGTAGGAAAGTGTGGGAGAGGGAAGGACAAGGGCATATGGCTATCCCTTACATTTTTGTGTGTAACATTTATATAATCTAAAGCTTCTTTAAAAATAAAAATTAAAAATTAAAAAAATCTCCTACTTACAATGGATTTACATCCACATGAATAGCTAAAGTTTAAGAACATTTTTTCTGGGGTACATACAGCTCCAAACCACTCTTTGGACCCCAAAAAGTTATGTACTTTCTACATGCAAAAAAGCATTCATCACAACATTCCAAAAGACTTGTCATTTCAGAAGCAATGCTAAATACATACATCAAAAAGTCTATGGATGTGGTCTGTCCTGAGGCATAATTCCCCTAGAAAACATTTGAAACCTAGAGAACAAGTTATGGTCTTCCTGTTTACAATGGAGGCACAGACACAGAAAAACATTTCCTTCCCAATAATGAGAAATAGGAGTGAAAATAGAGGTTACAGTACCCAAACAATTCTGAAACCCAGTAGGGCTAAAGCCTTTAGATTTCAAGGTCAAAGAGTCATCTATAGATTGATGTGTTCTCCTTAGAGCCTGATGGATGGGCAACCCCACCTCTTCCAGGCACTTGCACAGCAGCACTGTTTATGCTGGCACAAAAAGAGCAGCTGCCTCCAGCATGCGTTCTGCTGCTCTGTTAATCACTACTCCCAAAAGACTACTGGAAAGGAGTAATTTCCAGAAAAGAGCACAAAATAGGTATTTGCATGAAGAGAAAGTTCTGTGAACAAGTTCAAGTGTAAGTCTAACTTCACTTATATTTAAGTCATCTGAAATGTTTTAAATTAAATGATTTTCACATAGATAATCCTTTTTATTTAGCAAAATCTTGAGACTGAAATGTGATTTCTCCTCCAATTTAATTATTATGACGATTAAAAGTGTTTCATGGATATTATCAAAAATTTAAGACAGTACTCATGTATGCACTTTCCATTATAACATTTCTGGAAGTAAAAATTGCAATATGCAGTCATCTTTGTGGATTTTAATATGATGAAAACAGGTGGTAGAAAATTTAACATTAAATTAACTGGAAAATAAACCAAGCAAGTTGGCAGGACTTTTTGTTTTGTTTTATGTGTTTTACATGACTTATTTAGCCAGAAGTGAATGAATATTTGATCCCATATTTATACAGACAAGTGGATCCAACTTCAGTGTCATTTCCTATATCGTCACTGCCTAGGATATCATTATGCCTTTCCAAGAAAAAAAATACCATAATATAATTGGGCAGACGCTATTTTGTGGGGTATTACCAGGAACAGCTATAAATGTATATCGGAATGTATGGATTGCCATCAGTATGGAGCCATATAACAGTCCATTGAATAATGTGACAGAAATCACAATGTACTGATGGGCTTCACAGATAACAAAGAGCTGAAAATCTCCCTGTTTTTACTATTTCTGGCAATATATCTTTTTACTCTGATAGGGAATTTGGTACTGGTTCTATTAGTTATTGAAGATTCCTGGCTTCACAACCACATGTACTATTTTCTGCGTGTGTTGTCATTCTTGCTGACTGCTATTCTTCAGTTATCACCTTGAAAATGTTTGTCAATTTTGTGGAAGAGAATAAAGTTCTTTCATACCTTTGGTGTTCAAAAATATATATCTTTTTGTAAAAATATATTACTTTTGAGATGACTTGTATTAGTCAGCCAAAGGGGTACTGATGCAAAATACCAGAAATCTATTGGCTTTTATAAAGGGTATTTATTTGGGGTAGAAGCTTACAGTTACCAGGCCAGAAAGTATAAGTTACTTCCCTCACCAAAGTCTATTGACACATGTTAGGGCAAGATGGCTGCTGACATTTGCCAAGAGTTCAGGCTTCTTGCATTCTTCTTTTCCCAGGGTTGTGTTTCTCTCCTGGCTCAGCTGCTGTGTTCTCTCCACAAGGCCAGCTGTAGACTATCAGGCAAATGGCTCAGTCTCTCTCCCCAGGACTTCTGCCATGTCTAAGGAGCCATCTTTATTCCTCTGTGTTCTTCTCCTGTGTGTTCACTTCCTGGGCTCCAGGTCAAAACTCCAGCATCAAAACTCCAACTCTCTTCTCTGCCATGCAGTTTTCTCTGTGAGTCCCCATCCCCTACTGATGTGGCCCAATCAAAGCCCTAATCATAATTTAATCATACCCAGGTACAGACCAGTTTACAAACATAGTCCAATTTTTGGAATTGATAAATAATTTTGTCAATTATTTTTATAATTGATAAATAATGCCAAACTGCCACACTACTCAATGTTTTCTGTTAGTTGCAATGGTTTATGATCACTATGTAACAATCTACAATCTTCTGTATTCAGGACATACATATCACCCCAAATCTATGTGCCACTCACCATTGATTCCTATGATGGTGGCACTTTGCAAGCTACTTAACACACAATTACCACTTTTAGCCTATCTTCCTGTGAATCCAATCAAATTAGAAATATCTTTTTGAAATGCAAGCATTGCTCACTATTTCTTAGTCTGACACATCAAACAATTTCTACTCTACTTGTGGGCTCTATTGAGATAACTACTATACTGATAGTCCTGATCTCCTATGCTTTCATTCTTTTGTCCATTCTGAAAACATGTTCTGCTGAAGGGAGGCAGAAAGTTTTTTCCATTTGTGTCTTTCACCTAACTGGAGTACAAGTTTATCATGGGACACTTCCTTCAAGTGTGTAAAGCCAAATTCCAGGTATTCTTTGGATATGATATATTATCTATATTCTACACTATTGTGTTTTCTGAATCTCATCATCTACAGTTTAAGGGAAAAAAAAGTTAAAGAGGTGATGAAAAAAAAGTTTGAGAGAAATTGGCTCATAACTAAAGTACGTTTTTTTTTTTAGCATTGAGTAAAGCTCAGAATAAGGCTGAGGATCAGTCAATATATCTCTTGTCAGAAACTAGGGAATAAATGTCTTGTTTTTAGTTAATGCTGGTTACATATCTTAGAATATTTCCAAGACAGCATTATTCAACTCTCCAGTGTAGTGTTTTACACATGTAGATTAATTTCCTCAGCTTTATACCTATGACTATGTTCAAACCGATCCATATAAAATATTCACTGAAAAATTTAAATTGATAGTTAGTCTTTTGGTTATTTGATTTTCACTAACTATAATTAGAGGCCATGTCCTCAGGATTCAATGGCTTGATATAACCTCACATTGATATTGATAAAGTATTCAGCTTTCAATATGAATTGAATTGTTCTTCCCGAATCCTTGTGAAGGACCTACCAAATGTTATTTTCTTGTACCATGTGCCCCTATATTCTCATATCCATCTTCTGGAGATACCTTTTTCAATGTTCAAATGAACACCAGAGATTTTTATTTCATTATTTTCTTCCCACTGTCCAGTTACAGAAACTTATTAGATCCATTCTGAATATCCCCAAAATATATTGACATGATATGTTAATAATTATTGAGTGTCTAAGAATCTGGCTAAACAATATGAGAGCAGATGTATTTAAGCCTTATTTATTCTGCTTTGTTTATTTTTCTTCTGAGATTTGTTGACTTGAAGAGATTTTAAGGGTGGACATTTGTTTACTTTAATGAAATTTACTATTTTCCTAGAAAGGATTCTTGTCCTATATCTCCACCAGATCAATCACATCAGAACAAAGTGATCAATGAATTAATTCGCAATGGTGAAGCTGAGATACAATACACTAATTTTCAGGAACTCAATATATAATTAATTATTCAAAGATGATTTATGCATCTTTATTAGAAAACCCACATGTTTAACAGTGAGTGTGGTTTAAATATACACTCAAAATTCTTTTAAAAACAGCACAACACAAGCAAGCAGATTTTCAGAGACACAGCACTTAACTGTATGTGGATGACAGGTAGCTAATAAAGAAATTTAGCTAACTTAAGTCACATCTTAAAATTTATTTTCCCAGTTATGATATTTTTAAATGATTTTTCTAAATAAATGGGAAAAACTACTTCAAATATATGTCTAAATATCTATCTCTTACAATAATTAAAGATTTACAACATTTGAGGATCATTTTTAGGGCTTTTACTGTTTTCTGAAGATTTCAAATTATTGAGATAAAGATTCCATCAAGTTGATCAGTGTAGCCGTTGGCCAATTTAATGTAATTATGAATTCCAAAAATATAATTGGATCATGCTTGTAAACTGATCTGTTAATTGGGGCATGATTAAGTTATGATTAGGGAGTTGACTGGGCCACTTCAGTAGGGCATTGAGCCCCACCCCTTGGTGGGTGGGGAATCAAATATAAAAGGCATGGCAAGAACAGAGTTGAAGCAGTTTTTGAGAAGCAGTTTCGATGTTGGAGAAAAGGCCCCAGAAGAAGAGAAGTGAGCTGTTTGCCTGACAGTCTACAGCTGACCTTGTGGAGGAACCAGAACAGTTAAGCCCAGAGAGAAACGCAACCCCGGGAAGAGAGGAACACAAGAAACCTGAACCCTGGCAGATGTCGGCAGCTGTCTTGCTCCAACACGTGGCAATGAACTTTGGTGAGAAGAAACTTAATGCTTTATTGCCTGGTATCTGTGGACTTCTACCCCAAATAAATATCCTTTATAAAGACCAACCCATTTTTGGTATTTCACATTAGCACCCCCTTGGCTGACTAATACAATCAGTTTCTTACAAATTAAAAAATATAATCTTTCTGTGAGAAAGAAAGAGATGAATATTATAAGAAAGGATGTACTCACTTATGCCTAAAAATATCTAACCAATAATTCATTCAACAAAGTAGACTAAACTAGATGTCAGGTTAATATGCTTGAATTCTCTTTTTCCTTAAAGGTAGAAACCAAAAGATGAGACTAGCAGTCTCCCATGATTTTCTCTCTTAAAGGTCAAAATGATATAATAGTATATTTAACTCTCAAATTAATAATTTTTCGCTGTTCAAATCTCAGCTCAATTGTCTTTCCCTCAAATATGAATTCACTTCTTTCTCTGCCCCGATGGAATCTGTGATGGTTAGGTTTATATGTCACTTTGGCCATGTAATGGTGCCCAGTTGTTTGTTCAAGCAAGCACTGGCCTATTGTTACTGTGTTTCATGGACTTAAATTATCAGAAATTTGATTGCATCTATGTCTGATTACATATATAATGAAAGACATTTTCAGCAATGTGAGAAATCTCATTCAATCAGTTAAAGGCTTTAAAAGGTGCAGTGATGATTTCAACAGTCATAAGAGAAAATTTTCATCTCTATTTCAGCCAGCCAGCTTCTCTTGGGGAAGTCATGAAAAACTTTCATTGGAGTTCTTGGCTTTCAGGCTGCCCTACAGAATTTTGACTTGTGCATCCCCACAGTCACATGAGACAATTTTATAAAATCTCATATTATTTAGAGATATCTCCTGTCAGTTCTGCTTCCATAGAGAATCTGGACTAATATAACTTGGTACAAAGAGTGAGGTGGTTCTTGAAAAATGGAATCTTAAAAAAGGGGGTTTCTGAATCAGTTCTGGAATTCTTTCAATTGGCTATCTACTCTGATTAGATTCAAAGACACTAATGACTCTATTTCCAATGATAAAAATGGCACTGATCTAGCTTTAATCAAATGGCACTGATAGTTCATTTCATGTTTTGGAAATAAAAAATACACAAAAGCTTCACCACTGAATATGACTACTCAAATGTTTATAGGAGGCAACTCTCTGGGTGAGAGTGTTTTTCACTCCATAACAGAGTTTTGTGGAGTAAAATGGTAGAGATTGAAGATGGATGGTTCTTCCTAAATATGTGGGATACAGCTATAAAAGAAAAATATGAGATTAATGCTTCAAATGTTCAACTAAAACATTAAATGAAGCTTGTGAAAGTTTCTATGTGTGCCCTAAAAGAAAATCATATTTTGTATAGTCACAGCCTTGAGATACTGAAAACCAGACCCAGAGTCTCATGGTGTGAGTAGCAGAATTACAAAAAAAAACTAAATTCCCAACCTTTCAGGGTGTCTGCTGTTAAAGTGATAAAATTTACTGGAAAGGAACGTGATCCTGATAATTGGAATGGGGTCACATGCCTTGATAATGATGGCAATGGGGATATTGAAAACCTAAATTTTCAATGAATCTTTGCTAGATAAACTTATTATGGTCTTCCCCGAGGAAAAAGCCACCTGATCGTCACTCTACCTCTAGTCTGCCCTAAGGAAATTGCCATCCAATGTCCACCTGAAGAGATTAATCCTATTGTGCCTGACAAGCTTGTAATCACCTCCCCTGAAGAAACAGCCCTCACTTTTCTGTCTGGAGAGATTAATCCTGTTTCACCAGATAAAACTGCACTGAAATGCCCTGAGGTAAATGGCTTCCAAGTTGCTTCTAATTCTTCCCACGACCTACACCCACAATGCATATTTTCATCCAAACTTATAACTAGATTGATGTCCTAACAAGCCCCATAATGTGAGGTACAAACTGCATTGGTATACTACACTCCAAAAGAAATTCATGAGTTTTACAATTTACATAGACAGAAATCAGGGGAATGTGTGTGGGAATGGAAATTAAGGGTGTGGGAAAATGTTGGAAGGAATATAAAATTGCATCAAGCTGAGTTTATTGATATGGGCGCATTGAGAAGAGATTGTGGATTCAATGTTGTTGTTTCCAGGATATATAGCGCTCTAACAATTTTTTTAAATGGCTGGTTGAAACATGTGCCAAAATGTGGCTGATATTATCTGAGGTCAAATTGACAGGACTGCCATGGTATAATTTAGAAAAGGGAATCAAAGGCATAGAGAGATTGGAAGGTTAGAATGGATTTATCACGTAAAACCTGATCACCCACTCCAGGATGTCCAGAGGATACAACTTTCAGCAGGACTTTGAAGAATACATTTTTGAGACTAACACCATCATCTCTGAAGAAGCTCTGCTTTTGCTCTTCTCTGTAGGTCAGATATTACTGTGGAAACTGCTGTCACTGAACTGGAATCATTAAGCACAATTGGAATGATTGGATCCTGAGTTTGCAGGAGCAAAGTGGCATAACTTAATTGCAAAGGACAAGATGGGCATGGCTATCATAATGGAAAGTGAACTCAAAGTAATCTGATGCACATAGACCTATAATTTTTGCTAGTAGGCAATGGAGTACATAGAAGTAAAGACAATGGGCATTCTACAAAATTATTACTCGATCTGTATAAGAGTTCCAGGTCAATTGGCAAAAAGCATAACCTGGATTGATTTCAAAATAGAGATTCACAGCCTTTTAAGCAATTCTCAGATTTGAGAAAATTTACAGTCCCAGATGCCCTTGAATTCAGGAATGTCCAGATCCCCTTGGGGAAGATACTGCTACACATCCAAAATTTTATACTGTTAATCTCCCTTCCAGCCTTCTCACAAAATCTATGTCCTTTTACTTAGGAATGGTCATCTTTCACCAAGACTGTGAAGAATAAATTTGTGAGATAAAAACATCCCTGAAGAGCTCAGTGGGTGCTCTTCTCCAAAGGTCAGAGTATACTGTGGGAACTGCTATCACTGAATTTGCATGCTTAATCACTATGATGATGATCAGATACCAGGTTAGCAGCACTTAATCACCAAAGACGAGGTGGACATAGCAACCAAAATGGACAGCAGACTCAAAGCAGTAATCAAAATAGTCTAACTCACACAGACCTTTGTTGTTGGCTAGTAGGTCATGGAGTACCTAAACATCATTGGGGTTCAACAATCAGAATAGGGGCTTATGAAAGTCAGGTGGTCAATGGAGTTTTTCTTCCACTACTTCTCATAGTAAGTCCAGTGGTTCCCTGGAACCATTCTGTGGTTATATCCCTAGTTCCAGAATGCATAATTAGAATAGGCATACTCACCAACTGGCAGAATCCACAGGATTCATTGCTGACTTATAGAATGAGAAATAATATGGTAGAAAGGGCCATGTAGAAACCTAGCAAATTAGTAAATAAAAGGCAATGCCTCATTCTTAGAGGGATTACAGTAATTAGTGCCACTATCAAGGACTTGAAGTTTGCAGGAGTGGTAATTCCCACCACATCTCCATTCAACTTTCCTTTCAGACCTGTACAGAAAACAGATGAAATGTCATTTCAAAATATTCCTTCTAAGGTGAAGGATAAGCTATGATATCTGCCCTTCTTAAAACCAAAAATAGGCATAATGCCTTGTTGGCCTCTTTGGATTTTGGAGACAACATATTCCTTATTTTGGTGTGCTATTCCAACTCATTTCTGGAATGACCTGAAAAGCTGCTAGTTTTGAGTGGTGCCTGGAACAAAAGGAGGGTCTGCAACAGATCCAACCTACTATGCAAGCTGCTCTGCCACTTGTGCTGTATGATCCAACAGGTCCGAAGCTGCTGGACATGTTAGTAGCAAATACAGCTGTGTCTAGAGACTTTTGCAGGTCCCTATGGGAGGCTCACAGTGCAAACTCCTAGGATTTTGGAGCAAAGCTCTGCAATCCTATGCAGATTACTCTACTTTTGAGAAACAGCTTTCACCTCAGGGTGGGCCTTGGCAAGGCTGAATGTTTAACAATGGGCCAGCAAGTAACCATGAAACCAGTTACTCATCATGAACTGGATGTTCTCTGACTCAATAAGCCAGAAAATTGGGAGAACTTTTTTTGCACAGTGCACATTTTAATATTTTAAAGTGTTAATTCTAGGATTTAGTTTCTGAGCTGTCTGTTTCTTAAGTTTGTGACCAGCCAATGATGTGACAGAAATTTCCTTGAGTGCCGGGAGCTAACAAAACCAATAAACCAATGCAGGAAACACCCCTTTAATAGACTTTGCAATTTAGCTCTCTGTTGGCCCTTACTGTCCTGCAGAATCTAGCTCACCTATCAAGAAAATTAGTCTTGAGGTAAATGTAAAGTTAAGGGCCCTTTTAGTTTCTTCTGAGCCTGTGTCTAGTGTTTGTTTATGGCCTCAGGAATTCCCCAAATTACAATCATTGAAATGCATCCACTTCTCTTAATAAAAATAGATTTCCTTCAATCCCAGGCACACAATTTTATTATTTGAAGTAGCTTGTCCTTTACCTTAGGCTATTTTGATTACATTGTTTCTTACATTGCTTTAGCTGTTCATAAATTGCATCTGTCTGCAGAGCAAGCTCTGGGAGAGCCACCTCAAAAGGAGTGTCCCAGTTAACTGCTTCAGGGTGCCAACCAATTGATTGGGGCCAAAATAAAGGCATCCCAGTATGCACCTATGTTCTTGCTGGAAAAGAGCCAGGTACCCCCAATGAGAGCACAAACTGGCTCATAGTCTACCAGGGAGGGTATAAAAGAGAGGCCATCAAGGGCAACACAAACTTCTCCTACCACTTTTAATGTTGAGTTTTCTTGAGTTAGCACTTGCCCAGCTACTGCATCCCTTTAAGAGATTTCTGGAGTTTTGAGGAAAATGACTCTTTCCGTTTTTGCAAGTTGTTCAAACATTCTCTGAGCGAATAACACTGAAACATTTTATGAGCCATCTATGTTAACTATAAGTGCCTCCTCCAAAGCTTTTTGAGGGAATAGAAAAACATGTGGATTGTCAAGAAATTAGATTTCCAAAAGCAATAAATTAAGTAACTATTTAGCCATTAAAGGCCAACATAATGTTAATTGATGAGAAGGAAATTTGATTGAAACATAGACTGCCATATAAAATTTTAATTCAATCACAGTTTATCTTCCCAATAAACATCTTTTGCTTGATTGTTGAAAGATCTAGAATTCTGCTGTTATATTTCAATATTCTATCAACTGATATACTATCTCATTTGTTTGAATGTGAGGAGAAAATTTCTTTTTAGATCCTTTAGTTTTTTACTGTGATTTAATATGAAAAAAGTAGAATTCACTTGTAAATTAAAAAGTTGACCTGATGTTATTGGAAATTACACGAGATAAACAATGTTTAACACCCCTGTCCTACTTTTTGTTTTGCAAAGAATGAGTTCAACACTTGGCCTCCTACCTTGTCAATGTCTTGTGATCCACAGCTGGGAATTATGCCTTCAAAGATCCTGACTATCAAGCAGAAATAGGGCTGCATCAAGATAATGGAGGTAAAGAAGGGTTTGCCTGGAATACAGGAGATCCTCTAGGGTGTCTCTTAGTACTACCATGCCCGGTGATTAAAGTCAATGGAAATTGCAACAACCCAATCCCGGAAGGACTAACAATTGTACAGAAACTTCAGGAATGAAAGTTTGGGTCACCCCACCAGGAAAAGAACCATTTCTAGTTGAGGTACTTGCTGAGGGCAAAGGGAACATAGAATGGGTAGTGGAAGAAGGTAGTGATAAATACAAAATTCTAAGTTTTACTAACACAAGAAATAGCAGCTGATAACCTGAGACCAAAGCAGAAAAGAATATAGAACTAATAAAGAAAATGACAACACCACTAAAAAGATTGGACCATTTTAGTGAGGTGCAAGCAATAGTGGAGCTATGAATAATAGAGAAATTTCTTAATAATGTGGGTGCATTTTGCTGCAGCAGTCAAAATATTGATAATTTATCTGTGATTAGACATGATTTTTTATTTTTTATTGCATGGAAAAGTGATATGTTTAAAAAGTAGAGTAGATTCTCCATTAAAAACTACATGGGGGCATTTTTGGAATATTGGAATTACCCTGAATGACATTGCAATGAAAGATACAGGACATTATATATCTTGTCATAAGTTACAAAATTGTGCAGGGAAGAGTTTAAACTATTATGTAAACTATAATCCACACCCAGTGGCAATGCTCCAATATGTGTTCATCAGTTGTAACTAATGTAACACAGTAATGAAGTATGTTGTTAATGTGAGAAAATGAGGGAGGGGTAGGGAGTGGGGAAAATGGGAATCCCCTACATTTTTTATGTATCATTTATGTAATCTAAGTATCTTTAATAAATAAATAAATAAGTAAAAAACTGCAGAATTTAATATCCACATAACTATAGCATGACAATCTAACTTCAAAGACTTAATAAAAATTCTGTGTGTGTGTGTTAGTAGATAAATGAAGTACTAGCTGCAGAATAATTCCTGAAGCAACTTGGAGGTATGTATCAAGATTTTCAGGTCTCCCAATGAAGTAAAAAGTTTTCAAAATTGTGAATCTATCTTATTAAGAGGAGAAATTTTCCCCTTGAAGTGGGAATTGCAGGGTTGAACAATTAATCCTAAATGCAAACCCAGATGAATGAACTCTTCCAGACATTGTTAAAAAATAACTACAAGGCAAGGTTCATCTCTGAGTGCAGTCTTGACTGCATGAATCACTGAGTAGCAATAAAAGGAATGACTTGGGCCTTCGCATTTGAAACATTGAAGATAAGTTGATAAAGCAGTTTTAAAAGAAAATGTGTGTATATGTGTGTATTTAAGATTTCTCTCTCTTCAAGAAGACTGTAATCTCTTTGAGAGCAGAATATGCTTATTCATATTTGTGTATTTCACAGCATTTAACAAATGTATCACATATAAAACATGGAGGCAAATATTGATCACATTTTGGCATATATAACGATGTATTTATAGATGGATAAATATATACGCACATTAAATAAGATAATTTTCTCTCATTTTTGTTTTACAGTGAGAGTTCATCAAGGTCAAGAATTCTATTATACTCATGTTTGTATCTTTTTATAGTATTTGGACAGCCATGTACACATTGGTGTTCAAAAATGTTAATTTAGTTGAAAATTGTATTTCTAGAACTATTTTCCAAATATTTCATACATATATTAAATATGGCATAGTAATTTACATACTTATTCCTTCTCAAATGATTTATTTTCTGAAAGATAGGATTGCAAAAAAAGTATGTTACCAGAACCGATGCTTACCCATGATTTGTTCATGCACATGCAGCATGCAGCATGTGCAGCATGCAGTGGGCACATGCTGTCAGTGTTGTTTCCCCAGCTGATGGGTGAATGGTATAAACTGCTCCCACCAAAGCAGAAGTCATAAGATATAACATTTTTTGTACGTCAGCAGGAGCAAGTGCCTTCTGATAACTTGCATACAGCAGGATGCTGCTTTTGTATTTCTCTACTGGTTGGTGTTTGTGTAAAAATTTATTAGGTTTTCTGCCTCTCCTCCTTATGTCTCTATTCTATCCTGCCTCAAGTATATATATTATGACTTAAATAATTGGAGTCACATGGTTAGGAAGTTCTCCTATCTCATATATCAAAAACTAATGTCCTATAAAGAGAATGAGCAGTCATTCTTGGGATTGACTGAAGGTAGCTCATTTAATGAGATCTATGTGTGTATGTACATGCACATTTATTTTTGAATTATTCTTTTCTTCTCAATTTTACAGTGATCTGACTCTTATAAATTTCAATTTACAATATAATCATTTATATAATAAAATGTTATAATATAATGGACAACCTATGACATTTGAAACTGCATTATTGTAGGGCTATATTGAAGCTCCTTTCTAACTAATCACTCACTCCTTATTCAGGTTATATAAGATTTTTCCTTCCAGTCACAGTATCTGATTAAGACTGGTTTCCCTGAAAATTGTTCATCATCTCTGAAACTTATTAAACTGATTATGTTGTATTCATTTCTTTGTCTACCAAGGATTTTCATTCTTCATTCTAAATATAATGCTCAATTTTGAATAATTATGTGACACAATAAAGATTTCACACTTTATTTATATTTCCTGATTCTAATTTGTATGTGTAATTTTTATGTCTTAAATGCATTGAATATGTATTCTTCTCTAGAAAATTTTCTATAGAAAGTTAAGTTAGCTTACAAATTTATTTACATAATGTTAAAAATCATTTAATTGTACTTTTAAAATTATTTATATTTTCCTGCTACTGTATCTATAGGAGTAAAAACATACCTCATATTACTTGTCATCATAAGAAGCAGTAAGATATTTCATTTGTACAAAATTATGTTTAAATGTCTTCTTAGTATGCTCTTAATATTTGGCTCAGATATATTTCCCATTCACTTTTCTAGCTTCTCTCTCAGTACCTCTCCTATAGACTCCCAGTAATGTTGACCTTTCCAGAATGAACCATTCATTTCTTTTCCTCTTCTTCATTCTTTCTCTTGTGACACTCACAATGATCTTGCTCTCTCCAACAACACATGATCAACTCTGAGTGTCTGAAATTTCCTATATATTTTTCCCTTTGCATATGCTCATAAAAACACTCAATTTAAAACATGTTTGATATATCAGACATCAAAGTAATGATAGTTTCATTCAGTCTGTTAAGTCTTGAGAGTCATTGCAATGTTTCTGTTAAGCATTTGTATTGTGTTTATGTTCTACTAAGATAACATTAAGATACCTTACATATCAACATAGCAAAATATTATTTTTAACTAATTTTATGTCAAGAATTATTTCAGGAATTATCAAAAAATAAAATTAAACCATTGAAAATAAAATCAATGGATTTAATTAGAGCTTTTAAAACATGGACATTTAAACCCAAAGTTATTAATGGTACATTCAAAAATGAAGTCAAGAAATTAGTGGATAATTAACAAAGTAGTTTATAAAACATTCAGATTTTTCATAGGATATTTGGGGGGTGTTAGGGCAAGAGAGCAGCTGCCTAAAATTTACTAAAGACAACCAATAAGAAAGGTGCCATTTTATATCATCACATAACATGCAGAACTGTGTGGGAGAGATTGTAGACTACAATGTGAACGATGGTTCATGCTGAATAGCAAAGCCCCAGGTTGTGTTTATCATCTGCAATGAATATACCGCACAATGAAGGATGTTTATGTGGGAGGGTATGGGAGGTGTGGGTAGTGGGGCATACGGGAATCCCTATATTTTTTGTGTAAAATTTATGTAATCTAAGTAACTATTTTTTAAAAAATTAAAAAATATTGAGCAAATTTTGGTAAGGACTCAGAGAGTTTTATTGAAATAATTCATGAATTGGGGAGATTCTAATCACAAAAAGGTAGAAAGGAATTCCACTGAACAAAGAGAGCAATAGGCTTTCATAGGTAGAAAGAGGGAGCACATTGGGAGGAAATTTTCATTGGTTAATGCAGTCTATATTTCCTAATATGGTTACTGCAGACAGTTGTTTAGCAATGAGTAAGTAAGCTGGCATAAGAATAGGGAGTTGACAATAGCTGATTGCATGATTTAAAATCTGTTTTCTGGGTGAGCCAGCCATTTACAGGGTTTATTAGTCAGTCAAAGATGTGCTGATATAAAGTACCAGAAATCTGCTGGCTTTTATAATGGGTATTTATTTGGGGTCAAAGCTTACAGTTACAAGTTATAAAGCATAAATTACTTCCCTCACCAAAGTCTGTTGCCACGTGTAGGAGCAAGATGGCTGCCAGTCTCTGCGAGGGTTGAGCCTTCCTTTTTCTCCGAAATGTCTCTCTCTCAGGGGCTTGTTTCTTACCAGGTTCAGCTGCTCTGTTCTCTCCACAAGGTCAACTGTACACTATCAGGCTCTCTCTTTTTCTGGGGCCTCTGCAGTGTGTATGAAATCGTCTCTGTTCCTCTATGTTCTTCTCCTGTGTGATCACTTCCCGGGGCTCCAGCATCAAAGCTCCAACTCTCTCCTCTGCTCTGTCATTTTCTTTGTGAGTCCCTGCCCGCCATAGGGGTAGGGACTCAATAACCTACTGATGTGGCTGAAACAAAGCCTTAATTTTAATTTAATCAAGTAAAAGGAAAACTTCTGACCTTGATAGTATCAAATACTCCCAGAGGAACAGAACAGTTACAAACACAATTCAATATCTATTTTTGGAAATCATAAACAATACCAAACTGCTACAAAGGGAAAAGAAACTTTCTTAGATTTTTGGTGTAGCAGACATCACATTAGCATATGTTCATCAATGTTGGGCCTAATGAATTTCATTAATCAAAAGAAAAATATATTTCCAAAAAGAACATGAAATGTTTGTATAATGAAATTTCATATGTTACAGAACATTTTAATTTTGTTTTTTTAAAGCAGAATAAATTCCTCTAAAAAAGACAAAGATTATCACTTGAGTCAAAACACAAAATATAATATATTTTTAAATCAATCTTTACTAAAATAAAGTGATGTATAACATTAAAATAAAAGACACAAAATAACTAATATCATGAAAGTTGTTCATACAATTTCATTTCTCTGAACCTCACTTCTTCCAAGTATTTGCATTACTCCCTAGTTCACCTCTTTCAGGTTGCTCACATGTCACATTCTCCTTGAAGAACTCTCTGAAAATTCTTTTTTTTAAAGAAGTTTAATGGACTCCATACACCCACTCCATTTAGTTTTTTTTCCACAGAAAATATCACATACATGTTCTTGGTTGTTTATTACTCTCCCCCGCCCCCCCCAAAAAAAAACAATAGAATGTCCCTCTTATTAGAGAGATCTCTTTGTTTTCCTTAAACTGCATGGCCCACCCACATGCACAGGGCCTTTGCGCTGGTGCTCTCCCTGTATATAATACTTTCCTCCCATGTACCTTTTTGATTAACTCTTCCCCCCTTGAAGTCTTTTATCAAATGCCAATTTTTAATTGTCCTAAACACACTATTTCTAGTTGCTTCCTCATGCCCTTGCTCTTGAATCTCTCACTCCCTATACTATCTTACATTTCAAATTTATATAGCATTTTTCCCATTCCAACATGGCATATCACTTACTTCTCTATGTATCTCAGTAGCTCTCAGCTAGAATAAATTCTCCAAAAAGTCAAAGATTTTTATTATTTCACTTTAGTGTATAGACATAGCCTGGTACATTGTAGATATTCAATAAATTATTTACTGAATAAATGACTAAAGCAAAGTGGCATGATGAACATATCTAGTGTCTAATTCATGCAGCAGTTTAACCACTTACCCAAATTTATAAGCTGTGAAAAAATGTTTGATAATTTCAGATTTGCATGCCAAAATTTGAAAATTTCTTTCCTACCATCTAGGAGTCACTTACACAAATTGATTACAATGAATCCATAAATTTTCATAATTTTTCAAAGTTTAACTTAAAAGAGCCAGATTACCTGACAGTAATACAACACATTTGTAAAATCATTATTTAAATATAAAAATGAAAGATATTTCAATTTGAATATTAAAAGTACATAAAACTAAAGATCCAATTTTAAGTTATTCTAGGTCAAATAGGAACTATTTATTTCTAGAATAATTTATATAATAGATGGCAATAAGAATAATGCATATTATTGTATATAAGATAAAGTGGTACTAGGTGAATAATGGAAATATTTAACTCATATTATTAAACTGGTGAAGAATTAAAAATGTATAATTGGGTATTTCTATGTGCTAAAGAAAAACCAATGAATTCAACTTAGAAAAGTAGGATAAAGAAAATGTTGAAAGTGAAATAATAGTTAATGAATTCAAAGGATAAAAGAGAAATAATATTTATCAAAATGGAAAGAAAGATGAAGAACCATTTTTCACTAAACAAAATGAAAATCAAGAATAATTCATGAAAGGAAAAAAGAGAGAAAAGAATCATAAGGAAAATATAATGAGCTATATTGTCATTCAAATCAGAAGATATTTAAAATCATTTGTCAGATTTCAGCTTCTGCCAAGATGGTGTAAGTGGTTCAAGAATTCCCTGCCATCATACTTACCTTCAAACCTGAACAAAATACAGATGAAAACTGTTTTCAGGCCTTAGAAAACAGGCATAACAGGTCTGTTATTGATGACATAATGGGAATATATGAGAAGAGAATCACGATTACTCTGCCTTTCTGTACTCCTTGCTGACCAGTGCAATACAGAGTACCAGGAGAGTGTAAATGACTTGAAGATCTGAAGAGGCAGAGATTGGAGTTTCCACCAGTTGAAGAAGTTGGAACATTAAATATAGGGTATCAAAAACGTGTGCCTCAAATATTGATCCTGGGGTTCCTTCTAGGTCCTTAGTTGAAGGCTGAACTGTATATGTGCAGATAATCACCACACCTACCCAAGGTGAAATAAGGAACTACAAACAGAAAAAAAAAAATAGATTCAACAGAACCAAAAGTTGGTTCTTTGAACAGATCAACAAAATGGACATGCTTTTAGCTAGACAAAAGAGAGAGGAAGCAAATAAGAAAAATCAGAAGTAAAAGAGGGGGCAATACAATCAATGCCACTGAAATAAGCAGGAGGATAAGAACATACTATAAACAACCGTATGCCAACAAATTAGATAACCTAGATGAAATGGACACATTCTTATACAACACAAACCAGCTATACTGACTTAAGAAGAAATATATATTCTATAAATACACCTTGACCCCATAATGAGATAAGCAAAATGCATAGTTTTCAATCCGTAAGACAAGATAAAGCAACTATGAACTAAAGAGACTAGCATTAAGAGACTAATAAATAATAATCTAAAATGCTTCCTAGATTACATAACTAGAAAAATAAACTTAAAAGAATTATTATTATATTAAATTATTTTACATATTATATTAAAATATAAGTGACTGGATAGTTTAGGGTTTCTTGCCCTTTCTTGGTAAAGCTTCATGACCATTTGTTTGCACCCTATTTCCATTGCCCTACTTTGAACTGGACTGTCTTCTTCCATAGGAGACTGAAAGCATCCACTTGATTTAGAGCACTCTTATTTACCATTACAAACCTTGATTTTACATTTTCTATATACTTTGTTGTTTTACAACATTACATTAGGTGTGGGGTTCCAATTCTTCCATAGAACTCAACTTAAGTCAGGTATTGATGGGTACTTCCTATCACCTAGAAAAGAGGAAAGAAATAAAGTCTTTAGTACCAGGTATTTCATAGCATATTTTAACTTGATTACATTCTATTACATAAATATTCTGCAAATTATCTGAAATTTCCTCTTATGTGTGGAACAGGAAATGCAGATTTAGTTACACTAGGAACAGGTTTCATTTACCTTTTTTTTTTGCAGTCCGGGGGTACGAGGATTGAACCCAGGACCTCTGTACGTGGAAAGCCGTTGCTCAACCAGTTAGCCACATCAGCTTCCCAGAATTGTTGTTTTTTTTGTTTGTTTGTTTTGATTGTTTTTGTTTTTTCAGGAGGCACAGGGCATGGAACCGGGAGCTCCCAATTGGCAGGGGGATGCTCCACAGCTTGAACCCCATCCCCTCCACATTTACATTTTATACATTTAAAAGCATGAAGTTCAAGAACATTGAAAATTTTGAATTCAGAATGCTAATGTGTTAATTACTCAGAAGAATTAATACACACACATGCAAACACACACACTTAATACCCAGACAGAGAAATAAAACATTGACAATAAAGAGGCACTGGAATTTTTACTTTCTTCAATTCTCTAGATGCTCATGATTCAGTATTTATTCAAAATACTTTTGAGGTCCTACATGTTTGGGTGTATCACAATAAATAAAAATGATGTGAATTAGAAGAATCACCATCAGAAGAAACATGCCAAAAATGGGATAAAGTATGGTTTTGTGTTGGAGGAAGTCTGACATGTTTCAGAGAAAGTTTAGCTGGGACTTCATGATAAAGTGAAACTGGAGGCAAAACCTGAAAGAAGTGATGCAATATGACATTAAGAATTCTCATCATATTTTGATGATGTTCTTTCATAATTTGTAACAAATGTCCCACCACAATGCAAGTTGTTGAAAATGGGGTGTTGTATGAAAATTCTGCCCATGTTATGCATGCTTGTTTTGTAAGTTCTTAAATTCTCTAACAACAAAAAATAAAACATGAGTAAACAATAAAGATTACCATACATTTGCATAAACCCTCTATTTGAAAGAAAGAGAAAAAAATACTAAAAACAATGAAATTGAAACAAAGCAAGCAGAAGAAAAATGAGTAGGACAGAAACACTGGGAGGCAAGTTTCAAAGAAGAATGGAAGTTCTACAAGATATAGGTCTCAGAAAGTACATTTGCAGCAACATATATGGTCTAAGGCACAGAAAACCACTTAAGAAGGCAAGGGCTGTATCGCCATGGGATTCAAGGTAGTTG
The DNA here is from genome assembly GCA_029593785.1 of Cabassous unicinctus. Classification (NCBI taxonomy): domain Eukaryota; kingdom Metazoa; phylum Chordata; class Mammalia; order Cingulata; family Chlamyphoridae; genus Cabassous; species Cabassous unicinctus. The sequence goes on along the minus strand of JAQZBX010008667.1, from coordinate 5,877 downwards.
ATATAGAGAGAGCTCATGAATCAGGTATAGCTCCGGGAGTAATAATATTTTTAAGATCATCATAAAAATATAAGAGTAATACCAGAGCATGAAAAATTACATTGACCAATCCCTAAACTACATCTATACCCCCTTCTGATAGTGAAAATGCCTATCACATTTAAACATGGGAGAATAAAAGAAATACAATTAAACTCCATATAAATGTATTTAATGTGCAAAATGATAAAAAGAACAAAGAATATCCCCAAAGTAATGAACATCAGAGTATAAAATAATACTTTAAAGCAGGCAAAAGAATACATTAATTTAGTATGTTAAATATTATATAAGAAAATAACACAGGATATTAAAGCTTCATGAATATCATATTCATCTGAAACAGGACAGATAGATATCTGGAGGAGGTGAAAACAGTATTTAAAGAATCCAGAAATTAACTGAAATTTGGAAAAATAACAGAAATAGGCAAATTTAGTAAATATGAGTGTCACCATGGAAAGCGCAGTTAAGAAAAGGAAAAATGGAAAGGACAGATATGAAGATAAATCAATTTGAAATAAGAAAGCTAACTAAAAATTTGAGGGAAGCTGACAGACTTAGTACTGAACCACAATTTTCAAAATGCAAAAAACTTGACTCGTAGGAATGTAAAATGAATACATGGCAAAAATGTATGCACTAAGATGGTAATATGGTAAGACGGAGTCAAACAGCATTTAAGTAACAGTAGTTTACAGAATTCATTAGAAAAAGTACAACAAAAAAAGGTTTTCTTCCATCTTCACATTTTATTGTAGATAATATGCATAAAAACAAGTCCAGATATTCTGGGTATGAAACAATGAATTTTCATGGCATGCAAATAATCTTATAAACAGGAAGAAACAGAACATTGCCAATATTACAGAAGACTCAGTTCCACTGTTTTCTAGTCACAATCTTTCCTATAAAAGTAATGCCTATTTTGAAGCAAAGATTAATTTATGTAGATGGTAATTGTAAAATTATGGTTATTTTAATATATGAATAAAAGTCTACTATTTCCATGTGTCAGTTATATCAACTTGACAAACGTATACAATTTTATAACCACAATCAAATTATAGAACATTTCCATCATCCTCAAAAATCTCCTCAACCATTCTGAAGTCAATCACTCCATGTATTTCCAGTTCTGGGAACCAACATGTGATATAAGCGGAATCACAATGTATGCAACTTTCTGAGTTTGGCTTCTTCCACTCAGCATAATGTATTTGAAATCCATCTACAATGTTGAATGAATCAGTAGTTTTTCCCTCCAATGTTGGTTAGTTTTAGTCTTTGTACACAGTACCACAATTATCTTGTCCATTCACTTGTGGATGGACACGTGGTTATTTCCAATTTTGGAATATAAACATTATCATACAGGTCTTTATGTGAATATATGTTTTCATTTCTTTTGGTAAATAAAAAAGAGTAAGTTCACTGGGTCATAGGGTAAGTGAGTGCTTTCCAGCAACAGATGAGACTTTCAATTACCCTACATAAGTGCTTTGCATTATCAGTTATTATTATACGTTTTTATTTTATCCATTTTACAATGTGTGTAGAACGCAGTGTAGTTTTAAATTGTACCTCCCTAATGATGAATGGTAATGATAATATTTTTCTGGGCTTAATTGCCATCTGTGTATCTTCTTGGTGAAGTGTCTGTTCAAGATTTTGCACAGTTTTAATTGTTTTCCTTTTCTTTTATCTACATATTATTTAGTTTTGAGAGGTATTTTTATACTATGGATACATGTTTTTGTTAAGTGGCTTTTCAGGAAATATTTTCTTCAATTCAGTGACTTGTTTGTTCATTCCCTCAAAAGTGTCTTTATCACAGAGCAGATTTTAATATGTTGAAGTACAATGTATCCAGGTTCCGCCTGTAGCTCAAGTAATTTCTGTCTCACCTAAAATATAGGGCTAAACCTTGGTCAAACAGATGTTCTGTATACTTTAGAATTTTTATAGTATTAGGCTTCACATTAATATCTAAAGTCTATTTTGAGTGAAGTTTTATATATGTGGCAAATGATGAATTAATGTGTCCTTTTTTGGCAAAAGACTATTCAATACTTTCCATACCATGTTTTTTATACTATATGTCCACAATGGATATTCCTTGCTGTCTTTGTGAAAAATCAATTGACCGTATGTGTGAATCTATTTCAAAACTCTCAAATTGGTTACACTGATCTAGGTATTGATATTTTCACCATTATTATATTCTGTTGATTATTTAGCTTGATGACAAGTACTAAAATCAGCTTACATGAGTCATCCAACTTTATTCTTCTTTTTAAAATTTTTGTTGACTACCTTAGTTCTTTGGTTTTTACCTAAACTATAGAATTGCCTTCTCTATTTCTGGAAAAAAAATGAATTTTAATTGATGCTCCCTTGAAACTGTAGATCAATTTTGGATTGCATTTATTTAATAGATTGCTCCCAGTTGGGCTACCTGGCATATGATATTTCTTTATTTCTTTTTCATGTTAATTCAGATTCCATGGTGAATATTCCATATATGAGTTAGAATGTAAGATTTTGGGATCCAATAGCCATGTGTAATAAAAAAATTTTAAGCTTCCCTTATTAACATGGCAAAGTACAATTCTGAACTCTAATATTCTAATGTTTTATCATATAGAACATTACAGTTATCAGTCTACTTTCCAACTATTAGTTAATATTTTGTATCCATAAGTTTCCAATATTCATACCTTATCTACTCTTTGAAATTGTCAATAAGCTTTAACTATCTCATACCACTAAAGAGTGTATCACTGCAATTTAATGTAGAGCTTAGTCATATTTATTAAAGAACTATGAATTCTGTAATAGCATATACTTTTATATTATTTAATTGCAAACATGTTTTTGGGAGTTTTGAGAAAATTAAACAGGTTTTATTCCTAGGAAGAAGAAACTGGATTTCAGGGTTTTAAATTATTAACTTAATGGCACATAGCTAATAAGTATCAGAGCTAACTGCATGTGCTTATGATTAGATTTCTTGTCCAATCCTATGCCATATGATTTTTTATGAGAGTCCTTTTTTCTACCAGAGGCAAAAGTGCATTCCAGGTAATAATTTTTATCATGTTTAGCTCATTGTTACAGATTCATTCACTTGTTTACAACTGAAAAAATGTCATCTTATGGATCTTCTGTACCAAAAGAGAAGGTGTTTTGTCTTTGGGGCATCACCTGTGAACCTCAAGAAAATCTTGATAAACTGGAATAAAAATCCAAAAATCCTAGAATACCTTAATGAAATTGCAATTTAGTTCCACAGGTAAAAAGAATGGGGTTTACATCATTAATACAATATTTTAGAATCTATAAGCCTAAATCTCAAACTATAGTATATACTTTAATATATAAATTAGAGATTGGTTGTTCTTTTAGAGTTGTATTAAAAATTGAATCACATGTCTTCCAGAGAACATAGCAGGGAAATAGAAAGGGTTCCCAATATATTTAAATCAATAGCTGTAAATTTGAAATTTGCTTTAATATTCCTGATGAAAGATAATAATAAAAAATAGGGACATTAGAAATAAAGGACTATATTTTTATATTAGTTAAATTTTTAAATGGAGAGATTGACTTTTACTATCCATTGGGTATATGCTAACTCAAAAGTATATTTCTTTTTCTGACAGAGGAATATAAACAAATTTAGAGTCTACTTTTACTAGTTAGCTAATCGATTTACAGACCATGTTATTTGTTTGTTTGTTTATATTCCTTGTCTAATTTAGCTTGATGACCTTAAAAAAGAATTCCAGTAGGTGAGGATATTATTTTGTGGAGTTTCTTGGGGATTAAATTCCAGAATATTGGCATGTCACAATAGGATTACAATATGGTCAAGTGGAAATAGCTTAGATTGTGGACTCAGAGAAATCTTGGCTTGAATTGTGCTTCTGCTAGTAGTGAACTGTTTGGCTTTAGTCAAGTTATATGTCCAACTGAGTATCAGTTTTCTCATCTATAAAATTAGGCTGAATTATTTAATTTGCATATGTAAGGTGATATACAAAAAACTCTTTATTCCTATTTGCCACTTAATATTATGTTGTTGTTGCTTTAGAGCTTTCCTTCTTCAGCTCAGAATTTAACTGTTGCTGCTTCTTTGTTCCTGAAAATATGAGTTGAGGAAATGATTTTTTGTCTTATACATTTATCATGTTTTTTATTTTTAATTTCAGGATCTTCTATACTTTTATCTTTCTAGCCTATATCTCTTCATAAAGTGGGATCAGATACACATAATCACAACCATTTTAATCGGATGGAAACATTAGTTAACTGAACTACCCCCTTTGAGAAACAGATTGGATAAATTGGCTAAATCTCAAAATTAATTTATAATGAATTCAGATCCTTATAGTGATGGAAATAATTGCTCTATTGTATCTGATTATTATAAAATATACCTTTATTTGTAAAACCACATCTAGCTCTACAGACAAGATCAGAGATACCAAGAAAAACCAGGTTATTTTATTGACAAGAATATCAGGGTAATTTTAAAAACAAAATATGTATTATTTTGCTGAGATATCCAAAAACAGAATGTGAAGATAAAGATGAATTTTTTTGGTCCCTAATAGCGTGAATAAACTGATTTTATAATTCCATTAATTCTGTTTTATTTTTAAAAATTAGGAGTTATATTTCAACTGTACACATCTTACTTATACGTATAGTATATAATAAAAAATTCAATATGGCATTTTAATGCATCTCATAAAATATGCATTCTGCAGTAACAGTGTTCATGAATCATGAATATGATATGTCCCCAAATTTTGGTCTATCTTAATTATTTCTTGGTTTAGAAAGATGAAGTTATTTTTCCAAGCTCAAATGCTATTTGGGAATGAGCTGAGATTTAATATTTGATTCAGAGGCTGTTAATCTTTCACAATTGTTGCAGATGTGGTTGTGAAGTATCGAATTGTAATGTTGCTGAAAATTTTGTGGTGTATGTTAATCAAGATGTATTATGTAGTGGCTTCCTTTAGTAGTCTACCTTTTGATAATTTTTTAAAAACTTTGTATATATTTTTTTCCTTTGACTGTGTTTCTTCCTATCTTCCTAATTCCTGTTTTGTCTCTGACCCTCTCCAGTAAATATTTTTGAATGTACTCCATGGACTTATTCTTGCAAAAGAGACAATGGTGAGAGGGTGAAAAAGAATAGAGGATGGCAAAGAAAAGGTGTGGAAAGACAATGAGGAATTTTTCCTAACAGAAATGTATTTATTATGACTAACAATATATTAATACATATTTATATTATTATTGTTGGTAAATTTATAACAAGTCAAACTAAATTATAAATCATTATAACAGTTGTTTGCATGTGTTTTTAAGATATGTGTAAATTTTCTCAATTTACTTAAGAATTGGAATTAAGCTTAAGTGTCTATTTTTATTCTAGAATGTTATTAGGTTTAAGTGAACATTTTTTGTAACCCCATATTAATGAAACTATTTATTTTATGTATTAAAAAATCTTCCCCCTAGAACTGGGAAAATAATGACTTTTTCCTTACTTCTCAATGCAGTAATTTTATACTGATTTGCTCCTTCTCTTCTCGACATATGAATGTCTCAATATGACAAAACCTTAGCGTATTTCATGTCACAGAGATAAATTATCATAGGTCACTGTAACCGTTGGGGAATTTGATGTAATTATGAATTCCAAAAATATAATTGGATCATGCCTGTAATCTGATCTGTTAATCTGGGCATGATTGAATTATGATTAGGGCGTTGACTGGGCCATGTCAGTCAGTAGGGCGTTGAGCCCCACCCCCTGGT
>JAQZBX010008666.1:0-47642 GCA_029593785.1 Cabassous unicinctus | reverse complement strand
TTTTTTTTTTTTTGAGAGGTGATGAGTTTTTTTTTTATTGGAATAATGAAAATGCTCTAAAAATGACTGAAGTGATGAAGGCACAACTATGAGATTATTCTGAACACCATTGGTTGTACACTTTAGATGGATTTATGCTTTATTAATATCTATCAAAATTGATTTGTTAAAAAAAGAATAAAAAAGCATTTTAACAATTTCTTAAACAGCCAAACACATAAAATTCAGTAAGACTGTTTCTTCTAAAATCTATGTACAACAGAAACAAGCAAAACCACAGAATAATTTCAAAAAGTGTAGTGTCTTCTAAACAACCTAGTTCTGTCATACTGGTTTTCCTAACTTTTGGACAATCATGAGTTTGATCCATTTTATCAATTGATTTCTCTTTCTTCTTATGGGAAACTGGTTCTGGAGAAACTACAGGTTCGTTGAGTTATACTTTCTTTAATGTAATCTGAAAAGAAAACCTTCATTAAATGAATAAACATTAACTGAATATACCAAGCAATGTAGTCAATCATTTTATAGGGCAATATATTGCAGTGGCTAAGAGCAGGGACTCAGTCAAACCACCTGGATTCCAATATCAGATATAAGCTTTACCACTTACAGTTCTGTGATTTATTTTGTAAATTATCTCTCTGCCTTACTTTCCTCCATTTTAAAATGAGGATTATAATAATAATTTCATAGAATTGTTAGGATTAAATTAGTTAATACATTTAAATACACAGTAAATGCTTACTGAGATAAATTCTAATTGTTGATTTCATTAGTACAATAAATCTTTAATATGTAAATTCTCATGCAAAATAATTATAGAACAAAATCCTTTTTTATTAACTGTAATTTGGTGACTGTGCACAGAAAATTTTAGGTATAAACGCAGAAAATTTCTAAGTATCTTTAAAAGTAATAATAAAATAAATAAATAAATAAAAAAGAAGACATGATGACTAAATTGGTGGCTGGAGTAGGGAAAAGACATCACTGAAAAACCTGGTGAAACTCAAATAAAGTGCTTACCTTATGTAATAAAATAAAATTTTAAAAAAGAACTGCTGGGCTTTAAGACCACAATAACAGAAATGATAAATGTCCAGAAAGATTTCAAGAGCATACTGAAGCTGGCAGAAGAAAGAATCTGTGAACGAGAAGACAACACAATTGACATGAGTCTGGCTGAGGAGCAGAAAGAAAAAAGCGTTATAAAAAAGTGAAATGAGCCTAAGACACCTCTGTAATGCCATCAAGTGTAACAATAGACAAATTATGGGAGTCAAAAGATGTGAATATTCACATCCAAAAAACCCTGTGAACACCAAACAGAATAAACATAAAGAAAAAATACACCCCATCACTATCAAAAGCAAAGGACAAGGAGAGAATTCTGAAAGCTGCAATAGAAAAGCAACATGTTACATATAAGGGAACTCCACTTAGACTGAAAGCCTATTTCTCTCAAAAACCATGGAGGCAAGAAAGCAGTGGGTTGAAAGACTTATAATGCTGAAAGAAAACAACTGCCAAGAATTTTATATCCAGTGAGACTTTCTTTCAAAAAGCAAGAGAGAGAGACAGATTAGACATTCCCAGATAAACAAAAGCTGAGGGAGTTCATCACCACTCAACCTGCCCTACAAGCAATGCTAAAGGGAATTCTTCAGACTGAAAGGAAAGGACACTAGACAGTGGTTCAAAGTGGCACAGAGAAATAAAGACCTGTGGTAAAAGTAACCATTTGGGTAACTATAAATGCCAGTATTATTATAATGCATTGTTTGGTATGTAACTCTACTTCTTACTTCCTATAGGTGTAAAATGCAAATGCATAAAAAGTAATGCTTAACCTATGGTTTTGGACATAAAATGTACAAAGATATAAGTAGTAACAAGCACAAAAAAGGTGGGGGACCAAAGGTTATGGAAAAGTGTTTGTGCATGCTATTGAAGTTAAGTTGCTATCAAACCAAATATGGTTGTTATATATTTAGGATGCTAAATTTTAACCCCATAGTAACTACAAGGAAAATAAATGAAAAAATATATCCAGATAGAAAACCAAAGGCACTCAGTATGCCTTCAAATATTTATAAACATAGGCATTAACAGAAGAATTGAGGGACGAAAAAGGTGTAAGATACATAAAATCTAAAAAGCAAAATAGAATATAGTCCTCATTATCAATAATGACTTTAAATGTAAATGGATTAAAATCATGACCCAACTATAAGAGACACACGTTAAATTCAAAGATACAAGTAGGTTGAAAGTGCAAGGATGGAAAAAGATATACCATGCAAGTAGTAACCAAAAGAAGGTTGGGGAAGCTATACTAATATCAGATAAAATAGAATTTAAGTTAAAAACAGTTACGTGAGAGAAAGACAGTCATTACATACTGTTAAAGGGGTCAATTCAACAAGAATATGTAACAATTATAAATATATATATGCATCTATAGAATAGTCCCAAAATATATGAAACAAATACTGACAGATTTAAAGAGAGAAATTGAGTTCTACATTAATAGTGGGAGACTATAATACACCAATTTCAGTCATAGACAGAACATCTAGTCAGAAGATCAATAAGGAAATGCAAGACTTGAATGATACTCTAAACCAACTACACCTAACAGACATATATAGTACATTGCACCCAAAGAACACAGAATACACATTCTTTTTGAGTGCACATGGATCATTCTCCAGAATAGACCATATGTTAGGTCACAAAACAAATCTCAATAAATTAAAAAATATTGAAATTATACAATGTATATTCTCCAAACACAATAGAATAAAGCTAGAAATCAATAACAGGAGGAGAGAAAAAAAATTAACAGAGGAAGAAATGGAAATTCACAAATATGTGGAAATTAAACAGCATACTCTTAAGCAACCAATGAGTTAAAGAGGAAACCAGAAGCAAAATTAGGAAATATTTTGATAAAATGAAAATGAAAATACAACATACCAAAACTTATGGGATGCAGTGAGGGCAGTGCTGAGAAGGAAATATATAGCTCTAAATTTCTACATTAAAAAAAAAGAAAGACTTCAAATCAGAGACCTAACCTCAAAATTGTAACAATAGGAAAAAGAAGAGGAAACTAAACCCAAAGTGAGCAAAAGAAAGGAAATAACAAAGATTAGAGCGGAGATAAATGAAATAGATAAAAATCAATAGGGGGCAACCAGCAAGATGGAGGCAGAGTAAGGAGCTCCTGGAGACAACTCATGCTACAGGGCAGTTAGTAATCACCCTGAGCTATCTAAAGCACCTGTCTGGGGGCTCCAGGAGACCAGAAGTGTATCTTGCAACATCCTTGAATGGAAGGAGGAGACTGCCCATCTGCAGAGAAGATTCGTAAGTAGAGCACTCCACGTCCCAGAGGCCGGTGTCCATCCTCCACTGGCAGCACAAGCCAACTCGGTAGCTATTCCGTGGCTGGAACTGGAAGCTCCACTTCCCAAAAACAGGGGAGGAAGAGACAGTTGAGCACCAACTTCAGCTACTGATTTGTAAATTCGGTCGGCTAAAGTATAACCCTAACAACAGCTAGAGTTTGAACCTGTCCAAGTCAGAAAGAGGCCAGTAGCCGCCATCTTAACTCCACGCCTGACACGAGGCGAAACGGGGCAGACTGACAATCACAGTGCTGGTAGGTACTGGCTTCTTCCCATCCAGATCAGATTGCAACTCTAGCATAAAGCCCAGGCCCACCTTGGGCAGGGAGGAAGCTAGGGGCCTGTGCCAGCCTTTCTGGGAAAATACAGGCCACACAGTGGAGGCCAGTGATCATCCTACTTTGGCAGCACAAGCCACCTCAGAAGCTATTCTGTGGCTTGAATTGGAAGCTCCATTTCCTAAAAACAGGGGAGGAAGAGAAGGTTGGCCACTGATTTCAGCTACTGATCAGTAAATTCGGCTGACTAAAGTATAACCCTAAGAACAGCTAAAGTTTGAACCTGTCCAAGTCAGAAAGAGGCTGGTAGTTACCATTTTGACTCCACCCCTGGCATGAGGCTCCCCTCATGAGCTGACTGAAAATCACAGTCACGGTAGAGACCAGTTTCTTTCACCCAGATCGGCCTGCAGCCCTAGCTAGGCTTCAGCCCCACCTCTAGCTGAAGCTGACAGGCCCTGCACCATCCTCTCCAGGTAACTGCAGGTACATTCGGCTAGCACAGATTGAATAGTCGGAAGTCTACTCGAGCAACTGTGGTCATTTTGGACCTGTACTGCATAGATTGCTGCCCACACCTGCAGCTCCATCCCCACCCCAGGCAGGGGAGAAAGGGGCATGAAGCTTCATCAGTCTCTCTGGGCAACTACAGTCTAAGCCTGCATGACTTGGATTCTTACACATGGTTGTGTCTCTGTCCCTTCCCCTGGCAAAGGAGAAAGTTGGGAAAAGCTTCATTGGCCACTGGGGCAATGAGGGCAGCTTGAGCCTCCACAGCTTACAGCACCAACTACATCCTTGGCTCCTACTACACAACCAACAAGGAAGAAAGGGCAGGAAGCCCTAAACTAAAGAGAGAAACTGCACCCAGAATAAATACTCTAGTAAACCAGATGCCAAGACACCAACAAAAAACCACAATCCACAACAAGAAACAGGAAGATATGGCCCAGTTAAAGGAACAAGATAAGCCTCCAGATGACATAAAGGAGTTGAAACAACTAATCATAGATGTTCAAACAACTCTCCTTAATAAATTCAATGAGATGGCTAAAGAGATTAAGGATATTAAGACTCCCATAGTGTAAGAGAGGAGACAAGCAATGTACGAAGTACTTTCATCTAAGAGAGAAAAAGGATAAGGTGGAAGTACTTTGGAAGTTCAGCCTACTGTTCTTGATTGGGAAGCTGACTAAACAGGATAGCATCTGAGCTCCACTATCAGAGTTGAACAAGATTTAGTTGATGGAGAAAGATGGTGGCAGGAATTATGGAAGCACTTGCATGATGAGAGGAGGGTGAGCAAGCATGAGATGTGTAGAGGAAGCAGTACCTTCTCCAAAAAACTGAGAGATATATGGAGATCATCAGTGGGCCATATGGCTGGAAACATCCCCCAAAGCCACCCTGACTTGATGTTAGTCATTCATCTCACGCAGAGTCCATTAATGCTTGAAGAGTCTGCACTCACTCTTCTTGGCTCATTCTTTCCTCCCAGAGATCTTCCCCCTACTTGCCCAGGGGTGCATTTGATGGGGTGCTCACCATATTCTTTGAACTCATCAGGGTTTGGGTTTCCAGCATTTGCCTAGTCCTGGTTATCCTGGGACAAAGACATATCTGAAACTTAAAAGGCGAGAGAATCAGAGTATTTTCCTATTTTAACCAGTTTATTGAGATGTATTTCCCATGATATACCCCCCTCTCACCCACACAGTTGTCTCTATCGTTAACATTTTGCATTAGTGTGATGCTTTTGTTACAATGGATGAAACTATATTATTATAATTATGCTATTAACTTTAGCCCACTGTGTACATTAAGGTTCACTCTTTGTGTTGTACAGTTTTATAGGTTTTTTTTTAATGTGGGTAACTTAGATATAACATAAATTTCCCTTTTTTTCCTTTTTTAAATATACAATTCAGCAGTATTGATTACAGTCACTAAGTTCTTCCTCCATCACCATCATTCATTGCCCAGATTTTTACATCACCCCAAACAGAAACTCTGTACCAATTAAACATTAACTCCCCATTCCCTTCCCTCACCCAGCCCCTGGTAACCTGTATTTTAGTTTCTGATATTATGAATTTGCTTCTTCTAATTATTTCATATAAAGGAGATCATACAGTATTTGTCCTTTTGTGTTTTCTGGCGCCACTCAATCAACATGATATCTTCAAGTTTCATTCATGTTGTAGCATGAATCAGAATGTCATTCCTTTTTTATGGCCAAATAGTATTCCTTTGTATGTATATACCAAATTTTGATTATCCATTCTTCTGTTGATGGACACTTGGGTTGGTTTCATCTTTTGACAATTGTGAATAATACTGCTTTGAACATCGGTGTGCAAATGCCTGTTCGAGTTCCTGCTTTCAATTCTTTTGAGTATATAACTAGATATGGGATTGCCGGGTCATATGGTAATTCTATACTTAACTTTCTGAGGAACTGCAAAACTGTTTTCCACAGTGTCTGCACCATTTTACATTCCCACCAACAATAATTGAGTGTTCCCATTTATCCACATCCTCTCCCACACTTATTTTCCATTTTTTAAATAGTATCCATTCTAGTGTGTGTGAGAAAGTATCTCATTGTGGTTTTTATTTGCATTGGCTAATGATTTTGAGCATTTTAATGTATTTATTGGTATTTTACATATATTATTTAGAGAAATGTCTATTTACATCTTTTGTCCATTTTTAAAATGGGTGGTTTGTCTTTTTCTTATTGAGGTGTAGGAGTTCTTTATATATTCTGGGTATTAAACCCTTATTATATATATGGTTTCCAAATATTTTCTTCCATTTTGTAGTTTTTTTTAACTTTCTTGATAAAGTCCTTTGATGTACAAAAGTTTTTTTTAAATTTTAAGTCCCATTTATCTATTTTTTTCATCTGTTTCTTGTGCTACTGTGTAAGGTCTAAGAAACTACCACCTAACACATGTTCCTAAAGATGTTTCCCTATGTTTTCTTCTAGGAGTTTTCTAATTTTAGCTCTTATATTCAGGTATTGGGTCCATTTTGAGCTCATCTCTGTATATGGTGTGAGGGAGGGGTCTACCTTCATTCATTGCATTTGGCTATCCAGTTCTCCCAGCACCATTTGTTGAAACTTCATTTCTTTTTATTGCTGAATAATAGTCCATTGCATGGTTATACCACATTAATTTATCCATTCATCAGTTGCGGGATATTTGGGTTGTTTCCACTTGTGGTCTAATATGAATAACACTGCAATGAATGTTCATGTACAAGTTTTTGTGTGGAAATATGTTTTCATTTCTCCTGGGTATGTAACCTAGGAGTAGAGCTGCTGGGTCATAGGGTAACTCTATATTTAACTTTTTGAGGAACTGCCAGATTGTTATCCAAAGTTGTTGCCATTTTACATTCACACCAGTAGTGTATAAGGGTTCCAATTTCTCTACATTCTTGCCCACTCTTGTATTTATGTACTTCTTAAAACATATATATTATAACCATCCTAGTAGGTTTGATATCTCATTGAGGTTTTGATTCCCTTTTGGTTAACACCTTTTTTTATGTATTTATTAATCACTTGTATTTCTTCTTTGTAGAAATGTATATTCAGATTCTTGCCCATTTTTAATTAGGTTATTTGTCTTTTATTATTGAATATAAGAATTCTCTGTATATTCTATACCCAAGTCCTTTATCAGATATGATTTGCAAATATTTTCTCCTACTCTCTGTGGTGCCTTTTCACTTTCTTGATAGTATCCCTTATTTGAAGCACCAAAGTTTTTAATTTTTAGGAAGTTCAACATAACTATTACTTTCTTTTGCCACTTGTGCTTTTGGTGTCATATTTAAGATATCATTGCCAAAGTTCATAAAGATTTCCTTTCCTATTTTCATCTAAGAATTTTATAATTTTATCTCTTACATTTAGGATTATATCTATTTTGAGTTAATTTTGTATATGTGTTAGGAAGTAGTCCAACTTCATTCTTTTGCATGTGGTTATCCAACTATGCCAGCACTGTTGTTGAAAGGCACTTTTTCCTTCATTGAATTGGTTTGGAAGCCTTATAGAAAATGAATTAACTGTATGTGTATGTGTGACGGTTAATTTCTGGACTCTCAATTCTATTCAATTAAACTATATATTTATACTTATACTCACACCACACCATCTTCATTACTGTAGCATTGATTAAATTTTGAAACCGGGACATGTGTGTCCTCCTACTTTGTTCTTCTTTTTCAAGATTGTTTGGCTATGCTGGGTCCCCTGAATTTCCAGATGAATTTTAGGATTAGCTTGTCAATTTCTGCAAAAAATAACAAGCTGGGATTTTGATAGTGGCTGCATTGACTCAGTAGGTCAATTTGGGTCACATTGCCATTGTAACAATATTAAATTTACTAATCCATGAACATGGGGTGTCTTTCCATTTATTTAGGACTTCTATAAATTTTTCAACAATATTTTATGATTTTCAGTATATCGGTCTTGCATTTCTTTTGCTAAATTGTTAAATTTGTTCCTAAGTATTTTATTCATTTTTATGTTACTTTACATGGAATTGTGTTTCTTAATTGCATTTTCAGATTGTTCATTGTTAGTGTATAAAATAAAACTGATTTTTGTATACTGATACTGTATTTTACAAACTTGCTGAACTTATTTATTAGATATAATAGCTTTTTAGGTGATTCTCTGGGATATTCTACATATAAGATCATATCATTGGTCAATAGAAATAGGTTTACTTCTTCCTTTCAACCTGTATATCTTTTTTTTCTTTCTTTCTTTCTTTCATTTTCTTGCTTAATTACCATGGCTGGGACCTCCAGAACAACATTGAATAAAATTGGCAAAAGCAGACATTGCTTTCTTGTTCTGATCTTAGGGGGATAGCTTTTAGTCTTTTCCATTTAAGAATCATGGGGACCAGGTCCTTCAAGGGGACTGGGTCAAGGACACAGAAGTGCATCAACCTCAAGGACAGCAGTGCAAGAAGAGGGGATGGCCCTACATGTTTAGGGAGCACTTGCATGTAGACACCAGTTGAATTTTGGGGATCTAATGCACCTCTCTCTCTCTCTCTCTCTCTCTTTCTGTCTCTCATACCACATACTCACATCCACACACTTACAGTAGGACCAAAGCCAATTCCCACCTCTCTGGAGCATCCTGCCCTTTTATCTTCCCTATTTGCCTGCCCAAAGCATGTGTTTCTTGCAGATGGCATCCAAGAGCTTCTCCTGGCACAAAGGGACCCCAGCTCTCCTTGGCAGCCCTGCCTTATCCCTCTCTCTTCTTTCTTCTCCCTGGGCCCTGTGGGCAGGTGGATGCTGCCGCTCCTCCCTGCCTGCAGCTGACAACAACCACGGTCCACCGCGGTGCAGAGCAGGTTGCAGAGAAATGGGCGGGCAGCAGTGTGGGTCACAGGAAAAAGGAATGCAGACTGAGGAAGACTGCATTTATGTCCATTCTCACACCCTTGATCTGGGGCCAGATCTACTTCCTTCCCTTGTCTGAACTTGTTTCCATACCTGTCACATGAGTGCTGACCCTGCTCTGCTCCTTTCCAGGATTTATGGGGCTAGAAGAAAACACTAGTATCGTGCCACCTTTGAAATTTCCCTTAGCATTTTTCCAATGTAGATGCAGGCTCTTTCCTTTTGTAAACATGCAAAGAAATATTTAGTGTAAAGCGAGTCTTCCTTCCACTCAGATTCCAATCTTTGGCCCAGAGCTAACCAGTGTTAATCGTTGCTTGTATATCCTTCGGAAATTTTCAATGCATAACACAAATATGTGTGTGTGTGTGTGTGTGTGTGTGTGTGTCATTGAACTCCCTACTTCAATGCTGCCAAAGAATTCAATGAATGCCACACAAACATTTGAAAGTTTCATGGAGTTACTATTTTAAAAAGTGAAAAGAATTTGTCAAATTGATTATAATAATATATTGCATTGAATTCAATATATCAGAAATATTATTTTGAAATGTCATAAGTATGAAATATATTAATGAGATAGTTTATATTATTTATTTCATACAAAAATCTTTACAATTCTATCTTCAGATAAGAGGCTAGAATAGGAATTGCAGAGTAAAGTGTCATGATTACTTCACAGGTTTCTTAATGAACATGTGTACAAAAACCATCCAACTGTCAGTTCCTATGATATCCTCAACCCTTTTCCTTTGCCCCGGTACCTAATCATCTCTCCCAAGGTGAAATATCCAGGTCTTACCCACTGAGAGCCTGCCATGTGGCTCTCAGGACCTTGTGAGACTTTCCTGGCTGCACACGGGCCTGTTCCTCTGGCCAAAGAGACTGTGCCCCCAGAGGGAAAAGGAATCTGGGAAAAAGTGTGGGCTCTGCCCTTGGAAAGATGAGGTTCCCATCCTGACTCGACTTAAACACATTACTTACAATCTGCCCGAGATTTAGTTTCTAATCTCATCAGAGATTAAAACAGCTCCCTCTCAGGACTGAGATGAAAATTCAGAAAATGACCCCAATTCTTTGTCCTCCTTGAAGGGCAGTTTTCTGTTGTTCAAAAACTTGTCCAGTGGGAAGATAATTATTATAATAGTTTTCATGTCCTTGTTTGTAAATTCTACAATCTGTGTTATTTATGGGTCTGTTTCTATTGATTTAATTTTCTCATTATAGGTTGTATTTCCTGCTTTTTTTTAAATCTGGTAATTTTTATTAAATGACAAACATCGTGCATTGTACATCATTGGGTACTGGATATGTTTATATTCCTTTGAACAGTCTTGAGCTTTGTTCTGGGCTACAGTTTGGTCCTGTCAAGCTTGCTTTTACTCTTAGTTAAGTGGGACCAGAACAACCTTTAGTCAAGGGTTAATTATTCCCTACTACAGAGACAATACCCTCTGAACAAACTTCTGTAAATAATTAGTTTCTCCCATGCTGACTGGTAGAAACACGAACTATTCCCAGTCTTGTGTGAGTTCGGAGGATTGCGCTGCCTGTTGTTTCTCATGATTTCTTCCGAGGCCTTTGGTAGTTTCCTCTTGACATGGGCTGGGTCAGCTGAAGACTCGAGGGGAGCCTGCAGAGCTCTGTAGTTGTCTTGCCCTGCTCAATACTTTCTTCTCCATGCAGCTCTCTCCCTCTGGCACTCTGCCTAAAAATGTAGCTGCCTTGACTACACACACCCCCTGTTGCATGTGCTCAACTTGAGGACCCTGCCAAATCCATCTGGCCTGTGCTGTAGCCTATAAAATGTCCACAAACTGGGAGCTATCACCTCGCAAGTCTCCCTGTCCTCGGGAATCTCTGCTGTGCACTGCTTGTCATCCAGCATCTGAGAACTGTGTGTTCATGTATTCTGTCCAGTAATTTAGTTGTTTAAGGTGGGAGGGCTAAACAAGCCCTTATTACTCCATCATGACCAGAAGCAGACGTCCTTGTGGATGATAACACATGAGATTTTAGGTGAGCAGACTCACTTATAAGCAAGAATGTGCAAAATCACACAAGAATGAGAGACCATTTTACACCTATCCAATTGGCTTCAACAGTTTCAATTAAAAATTACCATGCACAGGCAAAGTGGCAAGGTAACCAGCATACTCATTTGCTGCTAGTGTTGAGGGACATTGGAAGAGACCTTGGGAAAATGATCAGGCAAAAAGAACCCAAGTAAGGGTCTGTCATTTGCCCTATTCCTAAGTTCCCTAGTCCTGTTAATTTATTCCAGGAAAGTAAAACCAAGGAAATATCTCTCGTTGCACACACACAGGTTCATATGTTATTTGTCATAGTAAGAACTCAATGTATTAAGGTCCAACTGCAACAGAATGGTTAAGTGCAATGTGACTTATCCCTTACTCTGCTACCATGAAAAGCTTTGGTCATAAAAATTGTAAAACAACCTGGAAAATTTCTAGAGATAAAATGTTAAGTAAAAAGAGCAGAGCACAAATGTGAATGTAGACTATTACTATTATTATGTAAACATAATATGCTCAGGACTGAGGACAAGTCTAGGACATGAGAAAAGGAAGCAGAAGAGCTGTTGGGGTGTGGGATGGTGAGGAATTGTATCCGTTTTGGAATTCTCTTTATGTGATTAGAAGTTTATGTTATCAATAAATTTGGTTTCCTGTTTTAAAATGTTTTTAAAATCTTATACAAGTAATCTGTATTCACTGTAAAAATCATTAGAGAAAGCAGATGATTAGAATGAAGAAAAATCTTTTCTACCAGAATCAGTCAGCATTGCTAATTAGTAAATGTATATTATTTTAGCAAAGGTTAGTATATTTTATGATTTTTAAGGGAAACCAGAGGTTGCCAGTGACCCTAAGCTCTGCGTGGCTCCAACTCACAGGACTTTCTGTTTATTAATGTTGAGCTCTGACCTTACATAAGGAGCCACTCTTTTCCAGAATGCACATAAAGAGGCTGTGGTCAGGAGAAAAGCATGTTCTTCCTTTGAAGTTCCATTGCCCTTCCCCCTTGGAGAGTGTGGTGAGTTTGCAGCGACCTCCAGAGTCCTCCAGTTCAGTCCCACCTGCTGCGGTGCCACGTGGGCACATCTCTGTCCCCATCTGGCCCTCAGTTTCCTCATCCATGAGATGAGGACGAGCACAGTCCCTGCTTTGGTGGGTGGCTGGGTGAACTCCAGTGAGACAAGAAGTCTAGGCAATGTGTTGGGGACAAAGGTTTCTTCCACTCTGATACCCCTTTTGCTCTCTTCATCTCAGATGACCATAGCAAGGTACTCTGGGTGGCAAATAGCATATATTCTGTGCGGTGAGTGCCATGACTTGACACAAGTCAACACACAATCCCTGGGCCCCTGAAGAGCCCTGGCTGTGGTTAGGGAGGAGAGGTGAGCCAGGTGCAACCCTAGGCCCTGCTGTCCAAGGACAACCAGGATGGAGGGAGAAACCCACACTGAAATAGGGAATCATCACTCCTATCCTGAGCCCATGGGCTGTACATGCTAAGGGCAGAGCTGACCCAGAGGTGCAAGTGACACTCCATGCCTAGGGCAGGCACCAGTGCTTCACGGAGGAGTTGACATTTGAACTGGGCCTGGGAGGGGGAAGAGGAGGTCAGCAGGAAAGAAGGGGAGGTCACACCAGGTGGGAGAAATGGCATGAGCAAATGTGCCAGGCAGGAGACTGCTTTGCCTTTGTTGGGGGTGGAGGTTAGAGGGTGGTCTGCAGGGAGGGGCATGCAGGGCCCCATCACCAAGGGCCTTAGTGAGCACCGGCTCCCCCTGCCCACAGGCTACCTCCTCGTCCACGTACTGCAGAGCCTCTTTGCCCTGGTGGTCATGGTCAGCCTAGTGTAGCCTGTCATCCACATCCAGGGCCTGGAGATGCTCCAAGCTACAGTGGCTTCCAGCCCCTATAAGCTCCAAGTTCCCATAAAATGGATGGGTAGGAATATATCTCTAAGAATCTTTCTACTTCTTCTTTTACAAATAATACATTTTTCAGCTTTAGAGAAAAAATGCATAGAAGGTAGAGTTCCTGTACAACACCCCTACACATGCAGTTTCTCCTATTATTATCTTGCAGGTAATGAACCAATATTGATAGAATTTTTGTAACTAAAGCTCATAGTTCATATTAGGGTTCACTCTTTGTGTGAATAGCAATCCATGATCCTACAGGATAGTTTTACTGCCCTAATACTGCATTGTTTTCCACCTACTCATCTCACCCACCCAGCCCCCCAAAACCACTGGGAACCATTGATCCTTTTACTGTCTCTATAGTTTTGCCTTCTCCACAGTGTCATAGAGTTGGAATCATACAGTATTGTGCCTTTGCACTCTGGCTACTTTCATTTAGCAGTGGGCTTGAAGGTTCCTCCATGTATTTTGTGGCTTGATACCTCATTTCTTTTTTTTTTTTTTCCATTTTAATTTATTTTATTTCTTTTATCAGAGAAGTTGTGATTGTACAAAACAATCATGCATACTATACAGTAATCCCATACAGCACTCCACCACCAACACTTGCATTGCAGTGGAATATTTGTTACAAATAATAACATCTTCAAAATATTACTGCTAACTATAGTCTATAGCTTACATTTGGTGTCTCATTTCTTTTTATTACTGAAAAATATTCCATTGTATGGCTATGTGGTTTGTTTATCCATTAACTATGATTGGGCAACTTGGTCACTTCCAGTTTTTGGCAACTATGAATAAAGCTGCTGTAAACATTGTTGTGCAGGTTTTTGCATGGACATAATTTTCAAGTCCTTTGGGCAAATATTAAGAAGTGTGATTCCTGGGCCCTATGGTAGGGCTGTATTCAGCTTTATAAGAAACTGCAAACCTGTGTTCCAAAGTGACTGTACCATTTTGCATCCCCACAAGCAACGAATGAGAGCTATTGCACCACATCCATGTCCGCATTTGTTGTTGTCAGCGAGCTCAGGAGGATGAGCTCCCAGGCAGCCTGGCTACAGGACCCTCCAGGCCATGTGTCCTTGTCCTGCTAACTGGGCTACTCCCTTCTTCGGCTGGCTGAGTCCTTCCTCCCCATTTGCCTGAGTCCCAGGCTGCCATCCCAGGCCTGTGCCAGGTGCCCTCCTAGTGGAGCTCAGCACAAGCTCTCCAGGGCACCACCTCAATCTTCCTCGGGGCTCTAGAATGTCCAGTCCCAGCCCCCAAACCATGAGTAGGCACCCTCTTCTCCTGGAAGCCCACCCAGTAGCCTGTCATCAGTGTGAGGACACACCACCAATCTGGACTGTCTTCATCACTGTCCCCAAACACTGCAGATGCCCAGCTCTGTGGGACAATCTCACATCCCTTCAGTCCCCCTCTTGTCCCCAGAAGTCCCTGTCCAGGAGCTCCTGCCACACCATATGCTTTCCAGGCTACTCTGCCACAGCCTCTTTGATGGGCAGTGGCTCGCTGCATGACCCCAGTCTCTCTGAGCAAACTGATCCTAGGACCCCGTGTCTCAGCAAAGTCCAGGACGAGGTGACTTCTGCTGCAGACCCTCATGAACAACTCCAGACTTGTTGTGCTCAGAAAGTCCAAACAAGGCCACAGGTCCCGAGAGTTTTCCTGGGTTTTGCTGATGAGCTTGGAGAGGTGACTCTGACCCCCAACAACTGCTCCAGGCCAGGCCATCTGCCCAGAGAGAAGAACCAGGCTAAAGTGCATCTGTCCCTGCCACGTGAAGGGCACGAGTGCTGGACGTGCAGGGGCAGGCAGCACCAGTCACTCGGGAAACAGCTTACCTGGTGGAGTGTCAGGATAATTTCACAACCTTGATGTAATATTTTAAAAACTCAAGAAATGTTCTGCAATCTCCATGGTGGGAAGGCAGCCTTGGGGACTTAAATGTTAAGAAGCACTCAATATGGCTACAAGACAGAACTTTCTGTCACTGAGGAAGGTTGGAAAATTGCTATACCAGAGATCTTAACTCTCAGGCCAGATTTTCCCTTGAAAGTAAGCATGGCCTTCCATCCATAAGGTCTTCATTGCTGTTCCTTTCAAGGTCTCACAGCTGGTGGGAGAGAAGGAAATCTGTGGTCCTGTCCACCAGCTTGGGATGACAAACAAGCACAAATTTAGCCATGTCTCCCCATGGCCAATGGTCAGATTGGCTTGGGTATGGGCACAAAGGCTCACTAGGATAGCTGCCTGGCAGAGGGAAGTCAGGATGGGTTGGGAGCGCCTTCCAGATGGAGAGATACAAGAGCAAAATTATAGGAACAAGTAGGCCCAGAGCAGGTTTGAGGGGTGAGAGGCATGGGGAGGTGGATGCAGGGCCTGGGGGGGTTGGTTAGGAGGGACCACATGCCAGGCTATCACTTACCGAATTCTTTTTTATTTTTTTTTAGCAGGTACCTGGGATTGAACCTGGGACCTCTTTATTCAAAACAGGTGGTCACCCACTGAACTACATTCACTTAATGTCTGGTCTTGAAGCCCACGAAAGGGCCCAAGGTGCGAACAGCAGGGTAGAAGTAAGATTCCACCAGCTTCAGCCAAAGCAGAGCATTGAAATTCTAACATTATTATTGAGCACTGACTGTAAACTTGTCCTGCTGCTAACCCTTGTCATCCTGCTTTTATAAATATAGAAAACTGGGACTCAGAGTGTTCAAAGCCCCATGCCGCCACTTTCTGGTGGTGTGACCTTGGCCAAGTTCCTTTATCTCTCCGTACTTCCATTACCTTATTTATATGAAAGGAGGGCAATACATTCTGGCTCACAAATTGTTCGAGGATAAAAGTTAATACATACAAGCACTCTAAAGCTGGTGCCTGACATATCCTATTGATACTCAATAAGTATCAGTTATTGGTATCTGGAATGTGATATTTTGTGATAACCTGTGCAGTGTCTTCCTGCCCTCTCCGAGCTGTCATTTCCATGGAGAAGGTGCCCTCTCTGGTTTTGCTCCCCATCTCCAGGCTGAAACACGGTAGGCCCCTGGAAGGAATAGAGAAATGAAGCAATGATGAATGAGTTTTTGAGCCATATATTCACTTACTGAAATCAATCATGGTCAAGCAGACTATAGACAGGAGGTCAGGAGCACTGGGTTCTAGTCCCATCTCTGCCGCTAACTTGGGTCTCAGTTTCCCCAGATGAGAGCTAGGGTTACCACTGCTAACAAGCCTCCTCAGTTGCACTCAGCCAGGGCTGACTGAGCTCCTGCTCCATGCTGGCTCCTATGCACTGATGCAGGATGACTGCCAAGACCTGGTCCTGCCCCCAGCATGTGGCAGAGGCCTCACTAGGAGCTCTTGCTGCAATCATCCATCAGCATCTCTCCCCACATGGCTTCTGGGCTCCACAAGGACAGGATCCAGTCCCACTCAGTTCTGAATCCCAGAGCCCAGCTGGTGCCTGTTGCACAGAAGAGCTAGGAGGGGTCTGAATGGATAAAGCATGACTACCCCTTGGAAGGCCACATGAAGGAGGGACAATATGAAAACAACTGTCTGTGATTCAAGGCCATGCGTGTAGTAAATGGGCCTGAAAATCTATGGGAACTTGGAGGAGGAAACTATTCTTTCTGCCTGGGGAATGCCAGGGAAGACTTCCTAGAAGAGGTAACATGTGAGCGGTGCTCCCTAGGATGTGTCAGGGGCATTCCTCACCCGCAATGGACAAAGGGCAAGGCAATCCTTCCAGTGCTGACATTCAGTGATTCTGGGAGTTTGGGCATCATATTAGGCCAGACACTCACCAAAGAGGGAGCTCATCTCAGTGCCACCAGCCTCACTGTTTTCCAGGGATCCATACAAGGGCAGACATGTAGTAGATGAGGACAAGTGTGATGACATTTCAAGGAACTGACTAAATCTCAGGAAGTGGAGAGCCAGAATACCAGCTCTTCTATGTCCCAAGCTCACATCTCTTGTATCCAGGCTCAGACATGGCACTAGGACTGTTGCGGAGACCCTGGGTTCCTCCAGGATGCAGACATCCCTTGGATCAAAACTCCTGAACCTCAGAAGCCACCATGGCCTTATTGTCAGCAATGGTTTTCAGGACATGCACAGATAAGAACACCTGGAAAACCCACGCACCTATGAGCATGGGTTCAAACAGTCCCTGGGCACCTGCTCTTGGCCAAGTTATATGCTCCTCAAAAATGCAGTTGCAAGAAGCAGGGATCCAGGCAAACTAGTTCCCGTGGCCCTGGGGTAAGTACAGAGTGGTTGATGGTGGGACGAGGGGACTGGTGCCTAGCTGCTCTCTCTCTCTGTCTCCGGTGGACACTAGCTCACCTCCTCTCTCCCCACTCCCAGTCCCAACCTTGCCCTCCCTATCTCACCGTGCTTTTTCCTCTCTGGGCCTCAGCTCTGCTCTCAGTGTTGACAGGCTTTCTCAGCTTACTCCTAGGTTCTGCTCCCTCATCACGTCAGCTTGCAGGCCGTGTTCATTTGACATGCCTTTCCCTGCCCCCATCCCCATTCCTCACATTATAGCAACTCTCGTTCTGTATCTTTTCCATTTCAGCTATGGTAGTAACTGAGTCAAAATCTCAGGTTTCAAATTCTCCACAGAGAAATCAATTGCTGGCATCCAAACCCTCTCAATCTGTTTCCTTCGTTAGATTGTTCTCCCTTGCTTCTTTCTCCAAGTTGGAATGCCCCTTGGCTTCATTCCTGTCTTCCTCTTTATCT
Organism: Cabassous unicinctus; assembly: GCA_029593785.1. NCBI lineage: Eukaryota > Metazoa > Chordata > Mammalia > Cingulata > Chlamyphoridae > Cabassous > Cabassous unicinctus. The sequence continues at coordinate 29,787 of JAQZBX010008666.1, read as the reverse complement.
ACACTCGCTCCCTAGGGCAGGGGTTCTTAACCAGGGGACCATGAGCTTGAACTGAAATTCAAAAAAACATTACTCTTGTGGGGACATGTTGATGTGTGGGTGATATATTTATTAAATAATACACAGTATAGAGTGGACTTAGTAAGGGGTCCGTTGTTTTCACTGATTGGCACAGGGGTCTGTGGAACAAAAAAGGTTAAGAATCCCTGCCCTAGGAAATCTCATTCAGAAGCTTTATACAGGATGCCTTAAGGATGCCTAATTTTCACTTCTTCATGTGGTGGATCAAAGTTTGTATAAGGAACAGAAGGCTGGCCTCTATCATTTTCTTTGTGTCCAGTTGAATTTGGATTATTTGAATGACCTTCCATTTGTGTTTTTTCTGCATGAATTTTTAGCCCTCATCTCCATTTCGTGAGAATCAGTTTAGTTAAACTAGATCAAGTTATCCATAAATCCATGGACCTGGGCCCCTATTGACATAAATTTCAATAAATAGAAAGTAATGCGAGGGCTGAGTTAGTCTGGCCTGCTGACCCTTGTGAGTCTTGGAATTCCTTCCCTGTGGATACCTCATTAGCACCATGCCTGACAAGAGACCATCTGGTGTGACAAGGAAAGACTTACATTTAAACGTTTTTAGAGTGGAAGTGGTCATTATTTCTTCCCACACCCCTTGAATAGTCTTGGGGCATCCATGGCTGCTCCCACCCCATAGACCACTGCATCCACCTCCATCACACATATAGTTGCTTTTTCGTCAACCTGCTCATGGAAAGCTCCTCTCCTAAGTTAGCTTCCCTTCCTGTCTTGACCACACGGGGCCCTTCTCCTTGGGCCCTTCTGCAAAAAACTGCCCATCAACCCCAAGGGTCCATGGCAACTCCTAGACAACGAGCAGGAAAAGCCTGAATCTGCTTTGGCCAGCAGAGGGGCCATGTGGTCATGCTTTTCCCCTGTCAGCCAAGTGACCATATTGGTGGGGCTCCCGGGTTCCAAGTTGCTCTCTGCAGCCTGTGCCTGTTAATTCTGGTCTACTGTGACCTCCTGATGTGGACATGGGTTCATTCATTCTTCCAGGCCTCCCAATGACCTGAAATAGCTTTCCTTTTTTTTTTTCTTTAACACAGGATGAAAGAATAGACATGTGAAACTGAAACTTAGCTTAGTATTATATATTGCCTAAGAGCTAAGTATTATATATTGCCTAAGCCTCCTTGTTGCTCAAATGTGGCCTCATTCTAAGCTAAACTTAGCATATAAACTCACTACCTTCTACCCGGCGTGAGACATGACTCCCGGGAATGAGCCTCCCTGGCACCAAGGTATTATTACCAAGCAGCAACTAGCGATGCATTTGGAAAAAGACCTTGACCAGAAGTGGGAAATATTAAATACAAATGAATTTTTATGGTTAAGAGATTTCAAAGTATGTTGGGAGGTCATTCCAGAGGTTATGCCTATGCACGTCTCAGGAGGATCTCCTTAATGCCACAGAAAACATTGCCTCAAGCAGGGGTGCTCCTGAGGACTCTAGAGACATCTAGATACTATAGGCAGGACAGACAATCTCAGGAATTCAGCACCCTGTCAGTGGGCCTTACCGTGGAATATATGTTCCCCAAAGTAACAAAGTTGGACTCATTTATAACTTCCCTATACATGGTTCTTCTGCCCTTTTATTTGAACCTACAATTATCATTACACTCATTAAAAATATATGTACCAGAGACTTAAATATTCAGTCTGTTCATATGCCGATTGAATCCTAAATCTCAGCAGTGTTGCCACACCTACTCTCCAGTTCATTGGACTTGCCCAGGACAACTAACAAAAGGATGATGATGGACAACACCCATCCCCAAAAAAAACAAAGTATCTACAACTGCAAGTAAGACAGTTCCATCCATCTGTCCCATGGGATCTAAGCCCCCTCTCAATCAGAAACAGAGTGGGAATCACCATCCTAAAACCCTCAAGATTGAGGAATGCACAAACATAAGGGGGGAATGCAACTATGAACTAAAGTAGACTTCTTATTCTAGCAATGGAAGATCTTGTAACATTGATATAAAGGCAGTGGTCACCAGAGGTTCTGAGGGGAGGGAGAGGGAAGAATTGGTGTAACATGGGGGCATTTTGGAGACATTGAATTGTCCTGAATGACACTGCAATGACGGAAACAGGCCATTATACATTTTGTCAAAACTTATAAAAATGTAGAGAGAAAGTATAAACTATAATATAAACTATTGACCATGGTTAGTAGCAATGCTTCAATATGTGTTCATCAATTGTAACAAATATACTACACTAATGAAAAATGTTGTTAAAGGGGGAAAGTGTGAGAGGGGAAAGGGATGGGGTATATGGGAATCCCCCTATAATTTCTATGTATATTTGTGTAATCTAAATCTTCTTTAAAAATAAAATTTTAAAAAGAAAATGAAAATAAAATTGGATTCATTTAGCCATACTTGCCTGGAGCTACACTCTTCCAGAACTTTCTACATTGGTAGAAAAAAAATGGAGCTTTGGGCTTAGAAGCCCAAGTCCCGAAGCAACTCCTCACCTCCTCTGCTGAGTGACAGCAGTTTCACCACCCTGCTGTTTTACAAGCTCCCACAAAGTTGTTTTTCTTACCTGTGGCATATTCACGATGTCAAACAGCTTGCATAGAAGCTCGGGGTAATGAGAACACTCTCTCTGACCTCCAACAAAGTAGATGAGAGGAGATGCCATTCTCAGGAGGCCAGCCAGGGTGGGGTGGGGGGTGGGGATGGATTTGGTCAAGGGGAAAGGCCAGAGTCAGGGATGCAGCAACTCACCAGAGCCCCCAATTCCTCTAGTTTCTGGAAGCCTCTGAGCTTTTCTCAAGACCATCAGCAAATGTACTGGTGTTTCTCTACTTTACATGTTGTCCTGGCTTCACTCGAGGCAAACAATATTAGGGACTTCCAGTATTGACATTTTTAATTGAGATATAATCAGGCCATAAACTTCAGCCTTTTAAAGTGCCATACTCAGTGCTCTTGAGTATATTCATAAGGCTGTAAAACCATAACCACTCTCTAATCCCAGAATATTTTCATCAATTCCAAATGAAATCCTGGACCCAAAAGCAGTCACTTCCCCCAACCACCCTCAATCCAGCCCCTATCAACCACTAACTATATTTGGTCTGTGTGGATTTGCCTACTGCAGATCCTTCATGTACATGGAATCCTGTAATTAGTGGCCTCTACTGTCTGGCTTCTTTCACTCAGAATAATGTTCTTAAGCTCCCTCACATTCTATCTTTAAACCCTCTCCCCACAGGAACTGTCCACATCCCCATGACATAAGCAAAGCACAAGTTTTGGACAATGGACACAACCATCCCAGGGGGCTGCAAGCTCTAAGGGCTCAGAGCCAAACTCCTCTGGAGGAAAATCAGTAGCAACACAACTGAAAGTGTAAACTGGAGATCCCCGAGATGGTGGACCTCAAACCACACAGCCCAAGACTTCACTTTGACCCACAGAAAAGAGCGTGTGGGGTCTCTCGCTTGCAAGGAATGAGTATACTTGTCTTGGCAGTCAGTGGTCACGCGTGATGCCGCAGGCCCCAGCCAGGGAGGAGGGGCCACCAGATACCCGACACAGAGGCCGGGGCCTGCCAGGGATTCTGGGTTATGAAATTGTATAAAGAATGGCAGGGAAGTGGGAAGACTGGTTCATAGGGAGCAGTATGAAACGAGGCTCAGCTGGAGCTTTAAAAGCTGCGTCTCAAACCCCCAGTCCCCACATAAGGAAAAGGAATTCTGGTGTCAGGGATAAGGGTTCCAAAGCATGAAATCTAAGGTAAAGATTTGACCATGGGGCCCTAGGGGGGAGACTGAGGATGCAAAGTCCTGCCTGCCCTTGGACCGTGGGCTAATAATCTGTTCTTTTCCTTTCCTCTTTGTAAGTTTTGTTCTAATTTTTTCCCTACCTAGTGCTGATTAAATCTACAGTTTGCCCTTGAAAACGACAAGCTCCTACTTGATACTCAAATGACACCTCAGCCATACCTCAGAAGGAAGCATAAAATGTTCCTTCTTCCTCCAAAGCTGTAGAAAGGCAGCCACTGCCCTGTCCAGGGTCAGAAGATGGTCCTTGCTAAATGAAATATCTTCAGGACGCGGGTGTGGCTCAATTGATAGAGCTCCCATTTACCATATGGGAGGCCCCAGGTTCGCTTCCCGGGGCCTCCTTGTGAGGCCAGGCTGGCCCACGCGGCGCGGTGGGCTGATGCAGCAGGACCTCACAGCAAGGGGGAGATAAGCAGACACAGAAAAAACACACAGCGAATGGACACAGCAAACACAAGCAGCAAGGGGGGGATAAATAAATAAATAAATAAATCTTTAAAAATAAATAAATAAATAAATAAATGAAATATCTTCAACATCTAAACCCAATAGCCTCATGGGTGGTCCCAGCTCCTTGCCAGGTGTATTGATTTCTCATCTGAATGAGCAATGTGAGAGCCTGCATCCCATTTCAATTAACACAGTAAATGAAAGAACCAAACCTCAACTCCAAGCTGTAGTTGAAACAGGACTTTAATAATGAAATATTCACATCTAACATTTACTATTTCCAGTAGATAAATATTGCCCCTCCCCCAAATATATATATTATTTTTTACTGTTTTTTCATAAATTTGGTTATTTTCCAATCTCACCCAAATCCTCCCTCCGACTAACCATGTTTCGTGTAGTCTTATAAAGTCCTGGAGGCAGTGGCATTGGCCCTTGCAGCAGCATGAGATTTGAGATAACTGGGCCACAGCTGGGCCCCTCCTCACTCACTGGTGAAGAGTGGGCTCGGTGAAGAGGGTCTTTCCATCCACTTCTGAGGAGTGGGCGAACAGGGGTGGGAGTGAACAGAGACTCCCTCACTCCTGAAAAAGGCCAGCATGGGGGGAGTTTGGGCTGGGACCCCTGAGAATATCACAGATGGCATCCAAGGGCTCAAAGTGAGAACCTCAGTGGTCCCCTAAGTGAGTGACTGGTCACAGGAGCCCAGGACAGCCTGTCAAAGGACAGAGTCATGCTGGACAACAGGATAGGTTCAGGGGTTTAAGTGGAGTCTGGGGGTGGCCCAGACTGGCTGGTGGGGAGGGAAGTGCCCACCTGGCCTGGCCCACTGTGGTTGGGATCAGCAAAATTACTTGGCCAGGCAGACCTGAGAAGGGGGACCCTGCGGCTGGCAGGCACCAGGGCACAGTTAGAATGTTCTCTTTTGGAAATTGGGTCCCTTCTGCTTCATCCCCAGAAGGGCTGAGATAGCTCTGTTCTTGAACTTGGCATCCACTTCATTAGAAGTAAATCATAATTAGCAGTGAAATCAACAGCAAAATAAACATTCATGCTGTCCAGGATCTGCAGCACTGGAGGGTAGGGCAGAGGGGTGGTCATCTGTGCCCTGGCAGACCAGAAGACACCCCACCCCTTTGTACCCCCATGACAGCAGGCCTCAGCCAGCAACCTTAATCCTACAATCCAAATCCAGGACCAAAAAAGAGCCCTCTGGATGATACCTGCCTGAAGGAAAGACTCCACAGAGGTACAGCTAAAAATGAAGGACCCTTGTTTTAAAAATTACTCTGACTCATAACTGCCAACCTCAGATTGGAGCTGCCAAGAGGTCATCTACTCCCCCATCGAACTCCCAGCCACCTTCACTACTCAGGATCTCAGAGCTGAAATTGGCTTTCTAGAACCCAGTGCATGTCCCCTGAATCCAGCACTACCCAGGACAAGACTACTGAGGTCCAGCGAATTGCAGCCCTGGCCCAGGCTTCCTGAGCAGGGGCCCTGAAGGCCTTCATGACCACGCGGTACCTGACACAGAGCAAGTCTGTACACTCTGATCCTAATTTCCTCCTGTCTTCCTGGGCTAGAGCCAGCTGCAAAGAAACACCGGGCTGGAACCCCTGCTCCGGCCTCAGTGGTGTGAGTACTCATCTCCTTTCTTAACCTCTCCAGTGCTCAGTCTTCCTGTTCCGTAGGACGGGTCCTTCTGTCCTATTTCACACCTCACAGTTGCCATTTCCCATTTGAAAGAAAGAGGATTTAGAACCAACTTCTAGGAATGGTGGGAGTCATTTTAATTTGCCTGGACTAACGGCTGGGAGAGGGGGATCAGCTCCCTGACAAGAATACAATTAACCTTATTGTGCACATACACACTATGTGTGCATATTTGGTTCATTTTCTCTTCCCTTTGGGGATGAGAAGCAGGCTCAGGTGGTTCATTTTCTCTCCCCTTTGGGGATGAGAAGCAGGCTCAGGTGCTTGAGAAATTGATCTAAGGCTTCGGAGCCCAGGACGCCTGGCTCTGGGTCTGTGCTGTTCTGGATTCTTTCCCTTTCCCACTTTCTAGAATGCCGAGTTGGCTCCCTAGAACCTCCAAAGGGGATCAGGAGATTTTGTCTAGTTTTCACTGTCATAAAGACATGGCCTGTAGCATATTTGGCACTGTGTCCACCAGTCATGGTGCTTTTGGAGGTGTAATCACCACCTCCTGTCCAGAGGATGCCCTTTGAGTTGAGCACCTCTGCTTGTCCATCTTGTCAATGGACCAAGTTGAAAAGCCCTTTCTCTAGGTACCTCAATGTTGTTAGCTTTGAACTTGATTTCCCAATGCCTGGGTCACATCCAGTGAGTGATATACAATAGGGAGAGGGAGCAGGCAGGGAGAAGATGCTGTGGGCACTGAGAGCTGCCCTGGGCAGCTTGGTTTGTGAACAGGGTGCCTATCCACCCTGCGATCAGGTACACTGGGGCCAGGAGGCCTCAGAGCTTCAGCTGGGAACGTGGTGCTCAGGTCCACCTCTTCCACCACTGCCCTCTCCAACTCGCCCCCCAACTTACTTCAATCCTCTGAAATGATTTGCACCAGCTTGTAGTCCTCCAGCTTGTCCTCATCCAGGTTGTGTTTGTATATGGCCTTGCAGATCACGGCTGGAGCTTGATCTTGGCTGGTCACCTTGGGTGGGTCAGGAGACAGGACATCAGGGCATTGGCCCTGGAGCCGGGTCCCCAGAGGGCAGCTTCCAGGGACACCATGGAGCCACGTTTGGTCAAGGCTGGGTCTTTAGGGCCTCAGTGTCTTTTCCTCCTCAACTGGGGAGACCTCCATGATATGAAGGGTTCTTTTCCAATCATCCCTTACCCCATCTCGTAAAAGAACCTACACCTCTGTCTTGAGGTTGTTTCCCAGTGTGAGTCCAAACCCCTGCCCTGTAGGCTGAACCCTGACCCCTGGGTCCTCAGCCTGCACAACAGCTATGGGCTTCCAGGGCTCCAGGGACAAAGAGTGACCATGCAGCAGAGGGTGGGGACAGAGGAGTGAAATCTGAGCCTCTCTCTGTCACCTCCCACTTCCCAATCATGGGAAACAGCTTGCCCTAGGGAGTGTCCCTGTCCCGACCCTGCCCCTCAAGGACACCTCCAGGTAGCAGTGAACCGCCAGGGCAGAGCACACAACATCTAGTCCAAGCCTGGGTGTCAGACAGGAGGAGGGGATGGATGACAACCTATGGCCTACCAGGACTGCCCTGGCCTCCAGGATGCAGCTGTGGTCAGCAAGGTCTAGACACAGTTGCCTTAACCACGAGGGTCCAGCTACAGTCAGGGCTCAGGTCAAGGGTCAAGTAAATGACAGCTTAGTAAAACCACACCCACTTCTGGGCACAAGAGAGGTGCAGCCCTGGGTGGGTGTGTATCATAGCGGCTCGGCCAACCGCTGCTGTGGGGCCTGGGGTGGCTCCATCAGCATGTCCCATCCAGGATCTGTCCCCTGCACACGCCTTCATGGTGACCATTCTGGGGCAGACTCCATCCTCCCCTCTGGGTCATGGCAGCAGCCCCTCACTGACCAGTGTCTCCACATACCAGCCCAACCTCCATTTTGAGGCCAAAAGTCACCTGCTGTCCCTGTTCTGCTCTGACCCTCCAGTGGCTGCCATCTCCCCTGTGAGAAAGTCAAGCTCCATCCAGCAGCTCAAAGGGCCTGATGTGACCCAGCTCCCAACACTTCTCTGACCTCACTTCTTCTCCTTGTTCCTGCTCCTTTACCCTGGCCTCCTGGCCGCTCCTCGGGCTGGCCAAGCACATGTCCTCCTCGGGCCTGGCGGGCTGACCCTTCCCTCCTCCTCTCCGAGGCTGCCTCAGCGAGCTCTTCCCAGGCCATCCTCACTCAGCATGCCAGCCTCAGCCCCTATGTCCACCATCCTGGGCCCTGACCATCATTAAACACACACTCTTCCTGTCTCTGGAGATGGCTATCTGTCCTTCCCCACCCATGAGGAAGTCTGCTCCAGGACAGCAGGGAGGGAACATGTCACTCCTTCTGTGTCTACTGCCTTAACCAGTGAGGGGCCCCAGGGGACGGCTGCATGCCCAGCTCACCAGGATGCTCTTGTAGCTTTTGCCATTGTTCTTATCCAGGCTGACACGGACGATGCCCCTGTGCAATTTATAGAGCGGCCATGAGGAGTGGCACTTGTGGCTAGTCCGGGTGGCCCTGGGTTTCATGGAGGAAGAGGAAGAGGACATTCCTCCGGATGCCGATGTGACCATGGGGGAGTTCTGTGACGATACGGAGGTTGATTGCCCCAACTGTGGGGGACAGCAAGATCAGCAGAAGACCCGGAGCCTCAGGACACCCCAAGGCTGTTCTAGAGGCACCAGGCGGCTCTAGAAATTCTGTAGGAGTCAACAATCCTCGACTCCTTTGTGGTTGCAGAGAGGGCCAAGCAGGCACAGGAGAGGGAGGGTGAGGGTGAGGGCTGACAGGGAGAAGAGGTGGGCAGTCACCTTTGTTTCCTGGCCATCTTGGGACTCTGGGACATGGTCCAGGTGGATTTCTACCTTAGAGCTTGAGGAGCTGACCACGTGTATGGGAGGTGAGTCAGTTGCATCCCTGCTGCTGAAGTCATGGCCACACTGGAGCCGGACACTGTAGTGGGTGGTGCTGCTACCACTGGTGGCTGGATGGTGCTCGGTCTGTGGATAGTAGCCAGTGGGCTCCAACTGCCTTAGAGGTTATGAGGCATCACCCCCATTTCACAAAAGAGGAAATGAGTCCATAGATAGGCGGCTCGTCCAAGTCAGGAGTGGAGCTGGGATACCAGCACTAAACTGTCAGGCTCCCCAAGCCCATGCTTAGCCTGAAGCTTCTCTGAGTCCTGAGCCAGCCCACACTTGCCCACCCTGGACAGGAAACTCACTTTTTGCTCCAAGGTTTGATGCCTTCCAGTTGGTGTTTGGCCTTAAAACTCTTACTGGCCAACTGGGATGGGGGCTTCAGCTCCAGAGACAGGCAGTCGTTCTAGGACAGAGTGGTGGCTGTGAGGCTCCCAGGAGCCAGACCTCATGTCTCCCTCCCAGTGTCCACACAAGAGTTGGCATTTGTGTGCCTCAGCTGTCTTCAGGCAATACGTTGTATGTTGACCCAGGTGCCACCAGGGTGATCCTGCCTCTACCTTGGACCGATTCTGTCTGGCCTCACCTGTCATTCTCGCTGAACTGCTGCATAGACCCAAACCAGGCCCCAGACTGCTCGTTGGGCACAAGGGAGTCATAGCAGCAGCCTGCCTAGAGCTGCTGGAGCTCAGCAACCATCTGGTATTCCTGGGGCCAGAGGGAAGGAAGAGGCACTGCCGAGGCCTGGGTGGGCTTGCTGGGTGAAACAGGGACCAGTGGCTGGTTTTGCTTCTGTGGGTCCCCCCACCCCTTTACAGTCTAGAACACTTAGCTGGCTCTAGCTTTCCAGACTCTACCTACCCCAGGGCTGACATCACACAACTCATCCTCCAGGAAGTTGTCCTTCATCCCATGTATAACCCCGACCCTCCAGAGGGAAGGCTTGGCCCTATCTTTTTACATCAAACTCTCCCCATCAATCTAAGAGGAAGCTGCATGCAGCCTGGGGGTGTCCTGCCCAGGACAGTCTCTGTTTTCCATCCCCCACCCCACTCCAGCCTCACCCCTGCAGTGATGGCCACAGCTGCTCACCTTCCTTTTTTTGTCAAAATTGACCATCCTCCCCTGGAAGGCAGAGAGTTGCATCTATCATAAAGGATTTCCCAGCCATGCCATGCCCATCGCCCTTGAGCCCCTGTCACCCTGCACTACTGCAGGGTTCAGCATGCACATGGCAATCCAGACCAGGGATGGACCAGGCAGGCTTCTGGTTGCCAGGAGTGGGGACTGGGAGTGGAGACAGAGAGGCCTTCCAGTTCCAGCCTCTGATGGCAATGGAGAGATGGCCCCTTGGACCAGCCTCCGTTTACTTGTCTATAAGAAGGCCGTGGCACCCCAGCACCCAGGACAGCTGTAAGGCTCTCAGGAGATATGGTATACCCACTGCTGAGGGAGGGACCTCTCCTCCCAAACCTCAGGGACCCTTTCCTGCCCTGCCCTGGCCCCCGGTCTCACTTACATAAAAAAATTGAGTGAGGAATGTCCCCAAGCATGGGACCATGCCCTGGATATCACCCTGTGGCATTGAGTGGGGTGGGGATGAGCACGGGCTCTCAGGTGCCCCCAAGACCCCGCCCCCAAAACGCCTCAGTTTCAGACTCCTAGGACCACCCAGGCTTCCCCTGGGAGAGTCTAGGACACTTAGCTGTCATCCCCTAAGTTCCCCTCCCAGCCTCCAAGGACCCCAAACTCCCTTGCAGTCACCTCCCAGCACTGGCTCTTCTTCAATCATCAAGTTTACCCCCTCCGCACCCCGTCCAGCCTGAGTTGGTTCTTCAAGGCTCTTGCTCTGACTGGCTGCAACTAGTCCCCCCAGGATTCCCATGGTTCACACCCTAAAGGTCAGGAGAGGGGACATTGAAGGGAGGCTTTCCAGGCTCAGTGGCCCAGGGGGGATGGGTTTAAGAGGGCCCCCATCCTGACTTGGGGGCCACCCTGCCCCGCCCCTCCCAACCTCAGGCCCACTCCCCCTCCTCTCCTGCTGAGGTTGCTGCTTCTGGGCTCTCTTGGGGTTCGTGTCCAGATTGGCAAACTTAGGGATCGTCTCCTGCCAGGGTTGGGATGAGGTCAGTGAGGCCCTTCGTCCCTCACCCATTGTCCCTTGGGTCTTGGACACCTCGACCTAGTGGGCAGGTGTGAATCTGCTGCCACCATATGCCTGATGTCCCCTGCATGACCTTGTGCACATGGACTGGCCTCCTGAGCCTGTTTGTTCATCTGTGATGTGAGGACAAAGATCTGACCCCCCTCATCGGGAGTCCAGAGGCCTCGGTTTTGCACGGTAGCAGTGCAGATGCTCTGGCCTTCACGTCCCTGCCTCGGAGTCACGGGAGCGCTCAGCCACATTCCTTTTCTCCCTTGAACCTCACCACCTCGCCGTGAGGGAGGCACCACTGGGTGGTCATAACCCCATTCCACATGAGGACAGAGTCCCAAGAGGGTGTCGACTTGTACAGATTCGCTCAGGGTGTCAGAGGACAGGCTGTCCTTCCCAGACAGAGGCCTCGTCTGAGCTGACATCACCCCACCACCCACCACCACTGACAAGTGTCTGGTTCCCCAAGCTTCTGGAGGGGGGGGTCGCCTCGTGTCATCCGCGCTATGGAGCTTGAGGATGGGGTGTCCCTGGAGGTCTAGCTGAGCAGCTCCTGCCTGCCCCAGCCCACTGGAGTGGAGACTCCAAAGTCTGCCTGAAGCCATACCAAAGGCATCCATCCCCAGGGATCCACTCAGGATATTCTGCCTGCAGACAAGTCCTTGCATCCACTCAGGAATGGGTCTCCGAGGTGCCAGGTCTGACTGTCCAGGTAGGATGGGGGCTGCCTGGAGTACTGGGCATTGAAGTTTTGCTTCCTTCTTTATATGGAAACTTCTAGTTATGGTCAGGAAGGACCCACCATAGTTTCCTGTCTCCCAAATATTTCTTATAGCTCTCTGGCACACATGTCATTCATAACGAGGCAAAGTTAGGAGACCCTCCCGTGTGGATGGAGAATTCTCTTCCTGCCAGTTCATCATCTCCTCCTGGAACATACCAGCCACCTCCACTGCATCCGAGAACCACAGCCCACTGCCCTCTCCCAACCTGCCCACAAACCAAACAGATCCCTCTTCATCTTCGTCCAGAACAGGCCAGACTGGATGTTTTCAAAGAAACTTTCAATGAAAAACTAACAACCCCACTTCCTGAGCCCTGACCCCCAGCCTCCTCTTTACCTTGATTATCAGCTCACTGCCCTATGCACAGTTGTTCTCTTTTGAGAAAATCTCAGACAGAGTGAAAAGGGGGCAGAAGCTGTCCCTGGGGGAGGGCAAGAAGGAAGAAGAAAGGTGGGAGTGGGTGGGAGGGTGTAAGGGCTAATTCACTTTGTTTTAGCCACCTGGGACCTGGACTGCCTGGGTGGGTGGCGCTGAAACTGGGTAGCTCTGAGTGCTGCAGGACAGCATGGGACTTGGGAGCTGAGCTCTCAGGTGCGCACAACGGGGACCCCGTTCCCATTTCACAAGCAGCTGGTTTTTACATGTGTGGATTTCAATTGGACAGAGGTGTTGCTGAGAAGCAAACACTTCACATGCTCCATTTGGCTCAACTCTGTAGACAGAGGAGGGAACCAGTGCCGAGGTAAAACAGCTGACTTCAGGTCATGGGGAGACCTAGAGCCCCACCCTGACCCCTGCCCAGGAGCAACTGCCTTCCAGACTCCCTGAAGGGCAATGCCCAGCCCCAGCAGGGTCCCTGGTTCAACCTGGTGACCCTAGAGAGAGGCCTGCCCACCTGGAAACTTCCTGCCACTTATTCATCAGACGGACAATTGGGAAGCTTTCGAGAGCATAGATGATGGTGTAGAACAAGGAGACGTTCTTGAGGATTCGGCACTCCTGGGGAGGGAGAAAGAATATGCTGTGGGAAGTGGTCTGAGTGCCCCCCTGCTCCAGCTTCAGCCCCCTCAGCTGACATCTCCCCTCTTGGATGAGACAGACATCGAGGGAGATCTGAGGGCACCGCCATGGACACAGAGTGACACCCACACTCAACCTGAGGTAGTAGCATGGGTGGGAAGTGAGAATAGTGTAGGACTGTGTGACAGGCCAGGAAGGGCCTGTAGTCCTGAGAGCCGTTAAGAACAAAGAGGGATTCCAGGACTCCAGAGAGGGCCTCCTGAGCTTACCCTGGCCACCTCCATCCAGTGCTCCACCACCCTGGCCCTGTCTGAGGCCTTCATGCTCCGGGAACTGAGGCAGGTGGTGATGACACAGTTGGTCACACGATTGAACAGGGTGACAAAGGCATGGACGGTGGGCACCACATGCTCCTTGCTCTTTTTGTTGTGCTGGGACCAGATGGAGCCCAGACAGTGATAGGGCACCACCTTCTTGACAACTCCTGGAGAGGAGGAGATGTCAGCTGGCCCCGTCCCCAAACTCAGCTCAGATCCCGTAGGCCTTCAGGACCCAGGCCAGGGTCAAGTGGTCTCAGCTGGAGCTCAGCAGGCTGAGGACAGGGTGTGCTCTCCTCCCTCTGAAGGGACCTAGCACTCTAGTGACCCCAGGCCCAAGGCTAGCCAGGAAGACAGAGCTGCATTTTCAAGTCCATCTCACATGCTCCAGCACCAGAGGTGCCTCATGCCTCCACAGGCCCAGGCAGCACCATTGCCCTTCCCGATAATGCCTCCTGGGCCTGTTGTGGTCAAGTACACGGCCCTGTGGGGACCAGAGACTTTGGGTGCCTGCCAAAGGATCCAGTGTATGTCAGGGTCTTATTAGTGTTGATGCTGTGGAGACCCCCAGCACAGAGTGGGCCACCCCTGTAGCTGGCTGCACCTCAGTGAGCTCCCATCAACCCCCCAAGGCCAAGCCCCCTCAGGCTTTCTATTTCTTGCTATCATGTGACCTTCACAGTCAGTGTGTGTGGCAGGTACAGTTAGTGCCCTATAGCTATTCTCCAGAGGGGGAAGTGCAGGCTTGAGGATTAATAAAGTTTCCCAGGTTACAATGCTGGGAGTGGAGCCAGGGTTTGGACCAGGATCATAAGATTCTGGATTAGGGGATGGTTAAGCCGGGGCAGCAGATCCTGGGAGGAAGATCCACCAGCTCCACCCTGCCGCACCCAGCTGCTCACTGCATCCATCCGTGTCAACTTCTCTGTCACCAGCTCAGGAGGGAAAGCCAGGAGGTCAGCCTTCTCCTCACTCAGCCCATTCTCTGAGGTCTCAGGTCCAGGGCAGGAAGGCTCTGGTGGTGTAGCCCACCCTAGTGCTGATTTGAGCTCTGGCAGTGGCTCTGCTGGTGGTGCCAGACTTGCCTCCCACCCGAGAGCTGTTGCTGCTGAAGGTGAGTTAACAGGCGGTAGCTCCAGAATGGGCCCTGGCACAAACTGTGTAGGTGGCACTGGAGGTAGTAGTGGGACTGCCTCCAGCTCAGGAACTGGTGATACAGATGGTGATGTGGCTTCCTCCAGCCTGGCAGCAGGTGCTACATCTCAGGATGGAGCTGGCTCTAACTCCAGAGTGGGCATTGGCACTACCTCCATAGGTGGCAGTGGAGGTGACACCAAAGTCTTCAAGCTGTATAGCCAGTTCTTCTGATGGTGAAGGAACAGGCTCTACCTCCAGAATGGGCAGTGCCGATACATGTAGAGGTGGCAATGTAGGTAGAGCTGGACTTGCCTCTGGCTCTGGAACTGGTGCATCCCATGGTGACCTGGGTGCCTCCGGATCTGGAACTTGTGCTACTGATTGTGATGCAGCTGCCTCCAGCTCCTGAGCAGGTGCTCCCGCTGATGAAGTAAGATGGTCTAGCTCCAGGGCTGGCGCGGGACCTAACTCTGTGGGTGGCAGTTGCAGTGGTGCCAGAGTCACCTTCAGCTCAGGAGCTGGTGCTACAGCAAGTAATGCATCAGGCTCTATTTCCAGAGTAAGCACCGGCACAAACTTGGTAACTGGCAGTAGAGGTGGAGATGGAGCTGATTCAGGCTCTGGAACTGCCCTTGTGTCTGCCACAGGTGGTGGACCCGACACTAGAGGTTGCACTGGAGAAATTTGCAGCTCTGGGACTGACAAAGGAGCTGGAGAAGAGGTAGGTTCCACACCATGAATGGCTCCAAGTGTCTTTCAAATATAGAAAACATCCCACTACCTCTAGGGAAAGATCTAGCCCAAAAAAGTGTTCCCAGACTGCAGTCTCCCAGGTGACTTGTCTGGGGCTCCTATTTGTTTCTGGCTCAAGGGCAACCTCTGGTAGTTCCAGCCTATGTCCTGGCCCCCACCCCACAAGCTCACGTGCTCCCACCCCGAGGCCTCCTCACCCTTTCGGTCTGCCTCAAAGGGCTCCAGGTGGCTCATCAGTGAAAGCGGAACTATGGCATGGTGCTCCAGGGCAGAGCCGGGCAGATGCACCTGGGAACAGGCCACCAGCAGCTTAAGGCAAGGAAAGTCTGTTGGTTGTAGGAAATCTTCAGAGTACTGGTTCATCCAGGTGCCCAGCAGGGAGGAGAGGGTGCTGAGGGCAGGTGGGTGGGCAGTAGAGTCAGATACTGGCCTTTCCTTCCATGCTGCCCTACCCCCCCCAGGGACCCTCTCACTGGAACATAAAGTCCACAAGGACAGGGAAGGGTTTTGACTGGTCTGTCCATAGCCAGGCCCTGACACACGGTAGGAGCGTCATCAATATGGGAGTGATTAGGGGACAGGTCTGTCCTCCTGCCCTGGGCCCTCGTGGCCTTCACCCAGAAACTTTGGCCCTGAGGACCTGCCTCATCTTCTGCCATGTGTCGCATTTGTCTCTTCTTCCCACTGACTCTGCATTCCCAAATGGCAGGGGCGCAGCCGGCCCTGCCATCCCTGCAAGAGACAGACAGGACTGAGGCCCGGGGCAGATTTGGAACAGGCTGCTCACGACCTCCTGCTGTGGGTCTGTGCTAGGTGGTATTTGGGGGCCTTGGGGCTGTAAGGGGGCTGTGGTGGGGAAGGTTTCTCTCGGGGACCTACAAAGAGCTCCCAGGGTCCTCTGCAGCCAGTTCCCCAGGACCCTGCCCACAGCTTCCTTTGACTCCTTTCCAACTCAAGGGGAAGCCCTCTGGACTCAGCCCTGCAGGGGTCATAGGATGTGTGCGGTCCAGTGTTCTCCCCATTCCTTCCCTGCCACCTACCACCCAACTCCCCACACTGGTCTCTGGTGAGGAGAGCCCCTACCCCTCATCCAAAGTGCACTCACTGTTTCGTTCCAAGGCATCCGCATGCCCGTTGCTGCCACGGAGGTTACGCCCATACCTAGGGGAGACAGCTGACTTCCTGAGGGTGCCCCCTGCTTAAGATGACTCCTCTTATTGCCTGCGGCCCCGACTCAAATGGAACTCAGAAGGGCGGGACATTTGTCTGCTTTGTTCACTGCATGAAGCTACGAGCCTAAGAAAGTGCCTGTACCTAGTAGACACTTGATGTATACTTGGTGAAGACTGAGCCCTAAGTGGCACCTTCTCAGATATAGGGTGGGCCTGGACCCCTCTGGTGGCCAACAGTGATTCCTGCTCCGACCACACCAAGGTTGGAGGCCCCAAAAGAAATCTCAAACCTCCTTTAGAAATGAGAAAACTGGGGTCAGCCAGGGGGTGAGGCAGAGAGTTTCTTCACTGGGAAGAGGAAAATCCTGTCTAGGAAAAACCCTCCCCATGTAGCAGCCCTGTCCAGTGAGCCAGGCTCAGGGAAGCACTTTCCACTGTTCCTCCCAGTTCTTAGGATCAACCTTGAAAGTTAGTCCTCTTACCGCCCCCCTTCCCAAGTTGGAAACTGAGGTCAATGAGTGAAATGACATTTCTGAGACACAAGCAAGTTGGGGGCAGAGCAGTCAAGGTGTCAGGGATGGGGCGGGCACTCACCTCTGGAACAACTGGTCCAGGACCTGCTCGGTGGTGGTAAACAGCTGGTATGAGGTGCATGTTGTGTCTGAAGCAGGTGGACAGCCAGAAAGACCTCTGGATGACTCTTCCCAGTCTCTAGGGGCTGCAGCAGGCACAGTGGGCACAGCTGGTGATGTGGCTGCCCGCCTCCTGCTGGCCAGCATTAGTGCTGCAGCTCCTGGCAGATAACCACAAAAGTGAGCACACACTTTGTTTGACTGTCCTCAAGAAAGCAGCACTCCTGGGCCCCTGGAAGAAGAGTGGGTCATCGAAGGAGGACCAGGGTGAATGGACAGTTCCCTGAGTCTGTGGAACCCTTGTGGGTCACCCACTGTAAGCACCCCAATAGACAGAGTAGGAGATTGGGGCCTCTCTCCTGGACCCCACTTCCACTCTAGGGAGTGTTCACTCCAGTTGCAGGGGCCCAGAGCCCTTCTGACCCCAGGCCTGTCAGCTCAAGGTAGTCCCGGGGCTGGCACCAGCCATGCAGGCCCTTGGAACCTTGGGGATCCCCTTGCCCATCAGCTTGGTGTCTTCCCCCGTCCCCATGTATGATCCATGGGTAGGTGGTGAGAAAATTTGGTGTCACTGCCCAGCAGCAGAGCTGCCTCCAGCATCTTCCTCAGTTCCCCCTGCTCACCCCCCTGGTATCCTCTCCTCTTCTGACCCCAACACCATGGTCCACACCTGTGATGTCACTTGTGTTCTGGACCCATGTAGGAATGCCAAACAGAAAATTGTCCCATAAAGGAAAAGTCTGAGCAGTGACCCAGGCTGCAAGAGGCTCTCATTCTGATAGCAAACGCAGCGGGTAGAGTGGCACCCTGGCCTAGAAGGGAGTTGCCCTTAGTTATCCCTGGTGCACTGCATACCTCAGAGGCCCTGGGCCATCTCTGCATGCCTCTGGGCTTCAGTTTCCACATGGCACCTGACTGATTGGATGTGGAAGTGCATAAGCTTGAGCTCATGCCTGACATGGAGACAAGTCTCCTCAAGGGGCAGACCTGGAGGTGGGCACAGCCTTGTGAGTCTGAGCAGGGAGGGAAGCAGGTGAGCCTTGCAGCTGCTTCTCCTCTCTGCCTCCTCCTGTCCCCACTGAGAGGACCCACGGCACCTGAACGCCACCCAGTCTCTAGCAGAGGCCAGGGTGTATGAGGGGGCAGGAGGGAGCCCAGGGTGGAGGAAGCCAGACCGCCAGGGAGGAGAGCTGGGAGCCCTCATTGCTGCTAAGGAGCCCTCCTGGGCCCTCCCTCATTTTGCCCCACATTGATGGGGGAGCAAGCTGGTCTCATGTTCACTGCTCTCGCCCGTTCCACTTCCTGAGTAGGCATTTGCCCCCTGATGTGCTCACTGGGCCAGGGGGACCTCCCAAGTCCAAGCTCTTTAGGAGCCTTCTGCTCCCCATCTTTAACCCCCAACACACGCTCCTGAGGTTGGAATCACTGGCTTCCTCCTGCATTCAAGAAAGCTGAGGGTCTGCGATCCTGACACAGGGCTGTGATGTGCTCCAGCTGTGGGTTTCAACTTCGGACAGTCTGACCCCAAATTCCGTGCTTTACAGAAGAGCCTGAGGAGGTGGGTGGAGTAGCCCTGCAGGCAGGGGTCTCTAGGTGGGCATGGCTTTGGCCTGGTGAAGGCTGTAGAAGGCTCCCGTGAGGTTGGAACACAGGGTGGGGGAGCACACTAGGGAGGGCTCCTTGGCCACAGCATACAGAATGATGAGAGCTGGCGGGAGCTGAGGGGCACAAGAACTACCCCCCACCCAGGCCTGCATCACTGAGCACCTGCCACGGTTAAGGAGGCCTGCCTTGGTGTCCTGCTTGGAACACTGTGGGTCCTAGGTGACCTCCCTGACTTGACTGTGCTGGCTGCAAGTCCCAGTGCTAAGAGTCAAGCAGCTGTTCAGGAAGGTCAGTGTCCAGAGAGGGTTTATGGCCTTAATGTTATTTAATCCTTACCGGTGGCTCCAACGTGTGCAGTGACCAGCCTGATGGTCTACAGCTCAGAGGCGGTACTGGGAATGCCTTCTAAATCTGTTTTGTTTCCACTGCCTCACAGTCACACAGTCACTCAACAAACCTTTATGGAGTACCTTCTGGGTGTCCAGCACCATAGGACATGGTGTCAGGCACTGTCTGTGCCCTCTTAGAGCTGACAGCTGGGGAGGGGTAGAGCTGGGCATAACAATACAGTAAATGCTGACACAGATGAGGGGAAGGTGTTATGGGAACATGGAAAGTCATCCAGTCCAGAGGGGACACATCAAGGCAGGCTTCCTGGAGGAGTTGACAGCACAGTGAGTCACTGGGAATTGTGCACGTGGTGGGACGGGTATGGTGGGAAGAGCAG
This sequence comes from Cabassous unicinctus, assembly GCA_029593785.1. Classification (NCBI taxonomy): domain Eukaryota; kingdom Metazoa; phylum Chordata; class Mammalia; order Cingulata; family Chlamyphoridae; genus Cabassous; species Cabassous unicinctus. Next base: position 10,528 of record JAQZBX010008666.1, on the reverse strand, counting down.
CCTGACTGGTGGGCAGCGTACGCATGGGTGTGCTGGGCCAGGCCCCTTAGGCCACGTGTTTCAGTTTGCCAAAGGGCTTTCAATGCAAAGTACCAGAAATGAGTTGGCATTTATTAGGGGATTTATTTTGGGTAAAAGCTTACAAGACTGTGAAACAGTCCAACCTGAGGCACCGTAACAGGTGGTTTCTCACCAAAGTCAGCTGCCACGAGGTGAAGCAAGAAGGCCACTGATCTCTGCTGAGGTCTCTGTCTTTCTGTAGCTGAAGGCAAACCTGGCATAGGGCTTGTCTCTTACTGGGCCTCCTCACTCAGCCTCGGCATTGCAGGATCAAACGTGACAGCATCCTTTTCCTGTGTCTTTCTGTGTATATCTCTCTCTGGGTTTCCGTTTATATCAGACCCAGCAAGGGGGCAGAGACTCGCTGAGTCAGTCCTCACTGATATAGTCCACACCGAAGCCCTGAAACGATCTTATCAAGTAACCTAACCAAGGGCCCCTCAACTGAATTTAATGCAATCAAAGGGTATGACACCCACAGGAATAGATTAGTTTAAAAACATAATCTTTCTCTTTGGGGGATTCATAAAATAATTTCAAACTGCCACATCGTAGGTGACATTGGACTGTAATGTGAGGGGAGGGAGGCCTTAACCAGTAAGGTTGGAACTGAAGATTAAGAAGCAGGGCCCAGGGCAAGGGGGGCTGCAGGCATCTGCACACGTCCTTCATTAAGGTGGTACCTCTCACCTTCAGTGCCCACAAAACCTGGATCTTTTCCAACACCTGTATTTACAGAAACTTCAGGCCTGATGCTCTTGGGGCAGGGCTGAGGTGTCCCAGCTGGGATTCTGCCCCAAGAGCACTGGTTGGCTTAATTACAGAACTTTATTGCCTCACTGGTTTGGAGACTAGAAGTCCAAAATCAAGGCAGTGCTTGTTTTCTCCAAGTCTGTAATATTCTTCTGTGGTTTGTAGATGCATTTCTGTCTCCATCACATGACAATCTCTCTCTCTCTCTCTCTCTCTCTCTATCTCTATCTCTATCTCTATATCTATATCTCTCTGGTTTCTCCTGCTTTCTGGCTTCTGATTCTATGTCCAGGTTCCTTTGTCTGTAAGGACTTCAGCCATATGGATTTAGGTCCACCCCTATTCAATTTGAATGTACCTAAATAGGATTTTTAAAGATCTTACTCAGAAATGAGTCCACACCTTAACTAATAATAGGACCTTGAAAAGGTCCTATTAGTAAATGGGGTCACACCATAGGAATGCTGATTCTTTTGTGGAGTACATGATTCAAACCCCAACAGACCCTCCCACCAGGAAAATGCAATCATACAAAATGGCTTCTATTCTCTTTGGGTGACCATGAAGCCTGCCCAAGGCTTTCTGTGGAAATGGATTTCAAACCTGTCTGTTTTCATTTCCCTGTCCCTGTGTTAAAATCACAGATTCCCAGTTTCCATACCATACTTCTCAAAGCAGCTTCTTGAGGGCTTGAGCCCTGACACCTGTCATTTTAAACGGGCTCCCCAGGCCCCTTGGGGATGTGTTCTGGGGGACCAGGGAACTGATCAGGAAACCCTGTATTAGGACGTAGGAGGCCTTGTATCCTTCTGGCCCCAGCTCTCTTCTCCAGCCCTGTCAAAACAGATGGTGGGAAAGGGCAGCTGATGTGTGATTATGAGGAAGATGAGGAGGAGGACGATGAAGAGGAGAGGGAGGCTCTCAAGCCACTGGACAGGAGTGAGAAAGAGATGGGTATGGAGATTCTGGATTATGTGTGACAGGTCCCTGGGTTCAAGGCTGGGGCTTCCCTGTTCAGGTGAGTCTTGTGCCAGGATCTAATGAACACCTCAGGACAAGCCATGCCCTGCCCCTAGTGTCAGCACAGTAGCCCCAATGGCCCTGGGAGGGCCCTCTCTGAATAGCTGGGATCCCAATAATGGGTGCAGCTGAGTCTGGCCCTGGCTGTGACATGATGCTTGATGTTGCCCTCCAGCCCTGGATGGATGGGGACATTCCTTGAAGGAAGGATGCCCTGGCTTAGTGCATCCACAAACCAGGCCACTGTTCTTCAGGCAAAGTCAGTTCCCACCATCACTCTCTGGCTGAGACCAGGGAAAGTTCAAGTTGAAGTTGGTGCAGCTAGGAAAGGGGCAGGTCTTGGTTTGGGTCTCCTGACTCATGTGGCAGGTACGATATTAGTAGACTGGTCCATGGTCACAGATGGTCAAAGACTCACCTTGTTTTGAATACCATCTACTTGGGGTTGCTTTGGCAAAGACCAGTGCTCAGCAGGAATTATCCTCCTTTAGTCAATTTTCCCAGAGTCTTGATGTCTCAGTGGGAGTTTTCTGTTGCCTTGGGGCACAGGGCTCTTGTGGTACTGTCATTTGACTGTCCATTCATTAATTCAGTGCTCTTGATTGGAAATGCTTGCATAGTTGAGAGCAGGCCTGATGCCTTCTCCTTCAGTTGAGTGGGGTGAGAGCAGCAACAATTTACCCAAAGCACTGATCTCAAGGAAACTGCAGCCCTTGAGTTCATCCCTCACTTTTAAATAGAGAATGTCCTAAAAGTTCCCTGTGAGCTGGAGCTGGAGAAGGAGGAAAAGAACCATCTTCTTCTAGGAGAAGCCCGGGCCTAGGAATCTTCCCAGACTGCAACCCACCAGGTAAGTGGTCTGAGGCTTCCCTTGGCTCCTGGTCCTAAGACTCTGGATGCTTCTGCCTGTGTAGGAATCCCTATGGGAGGGTGTTGAGCTCTGGCTTGGAGGCCATAACCCTACATTACCCTCTGGACTCTGCCCACCCCTGAGCCCTGGGCCAATCCCTCTCTCTCTCTCTGGGTCTCAGTTTCCCAATTTTATACTAAGTATAAGTAGTTGGAAGTGGAAGTGTGTAAGTGTGCTCTCAGAGAGGACATGCCAGGTTGCATCCATATGGATGGGGTGTGGGCATGTGGCTGGTATCCCTGCCGCCCCAACCCTGGGAAATGCAGGACAGGGCACTCATCTAGGAAACTACCCTTAACCTCAGGCTTGGCCACTCCTCCTCTGCCCAGGGAAATCTTTGCTGCTCATAACTGGTCACCTGCTGCTGGGCTTCAGGTACAGCCTCCACTCCCCCCACCCACCACCAGGGTTAGGGCTCATTGCGCCTTGCAGCTGCCTGGCAGCCGCCACTACAGCACAGCTTGCGTCACTAGCGCAGCGCCACCCTGCTGAATGCTCCTGCTTTGCTGCGAGGTTCCACTCATGTTCTGGTGGGCGGGAGGAGGCTCTGGCAAGTCCAAGCCCCACCCAGGTAACAAGCAGATGTGAGTGGCGGGCTCCAGAGCACTGATCCTGCTGCAGGATACGGAAGCGCATGCAACCGCGGCCTATCGCTAACTAGGTGGACAAGGTGGACTATGTGCTCAGGGCAGTTACGCCAGGTGGCTGCTGCAGAAGTGCGGAGGCGCATGTGTGCACCACTCACCGTGCACACAGGTGCGATGCATCCACAGCTCTGCTGGCAGGAACCGTCAAACACCATATGCCACCAGCCCTTCCTGTACCTTCCACACTCTTTGAAACTTGGGGGTACCTAGAACACAGCCAGGTGGGGCCATTCTGTTGCTGGCCTTGGTGGGCATGGAAAGCCTGGAGAGTCTATTATCTATCATATATAAAGAAATCCTACACCTCAAAAATAGAAAGACAAGCAACCCATTTAAAAATGGGCAAGTGATTTGAATAGACACTTCTCCAAAGAAGAAATACAAATGGCTAAAAAGCACATGAAAAGATGCTCAAAATCACTAGCTATTAGGGAAATGCAAATCAAAACTACAATGAGATACCATCTTATACCCATTATACTGGTGGCTATTAAAAAAACAGAGGATTACAAGTGTTGGGGAGAATGCAGAGGAACAGGAACCTTCATCCACTGCTGGTGGGAATGTAGAATGGTGCAGCCATTGTGGAGGACAGTTTGGCAGTTCCTCAAAAAACTGACTATAGATCTGTCATATGATCTAGCAATCCCACTGCTGGATATATACCCAGAAGAACTGAAAGCAAGGACATGAACAGATATGTGCACATCAATGTTCATAGCAGCATTATTCACTATTGCCAAAAGTTGGAATCAACCCAAATGCCCATCAACTGATGAATGGATAAACAAAATATGGTATGTACATACAATGGAATATTACTCAGCAGTAAGAAAGAATACCATACTAACACACGGGACAACATGGACGAACCTTGAGGACCTTTTGTTGAGTGAAGTAAGCCAGGCATTGAAGGACAAATATTACATGACCTCACTGATATAAATTAAGCAAACTGAGCAGACTCACAGAGCTAGAATCTGGAAGATAGGTTTACAGGAAATAGAAAGGGAGAAGAAGGTTGTGAGCCAATGCCCACACGGGCGAAATCTATGACAAGGTGGAAACATGAAGTTGTGCAGTGAAGGGACATGACAGGGGTATAGTGATAATATTGGCTTGGGTGGTGCAGGTTGACAAAGGGGGCAGGGTAGGGAGGGTGGGTTGGATGGCCCATGGAACTGGGGGGATGGTTGGGGGAGGGAGCAGGTGAACACTAGGGATTGGCGGGTACATAGTTGAAATTACAATGTTGGGAATTCTCATTTGGAAATATGACAAGGAAGGGTTACTGGTTTAGGGTGTTGGATGGGGGTGCATTCGGGACAGGGCGCACCTGGGGCAGGCTTCAAGGGAGCATGAGAGTGATCATTTTGGCATAGTGTGTTGCATCAGTGGGTAGAGACCCACATAATGAGTGGGAAGGTGTTGAACTCCCATCCTTGAGAGGCCTGCTATGTTCTCAAACAGAGGGTTGGGAGTCACTTGAGAGCATCGGTGGTACAAATAGGGTAGGACAGACCAGTGTGTCAAGCCCTCAGTGAAGATGCATGTAACTATGAATCTTATCCTTCAAGGAGTGAAGCCTGGTGATCGCCATGGGCCCAAAGGGGAGGGGAAGGGAGGAATAAAATGAATGGAACAGGGAGCATTTTGGCGGTGATGGAATTGTTCTGCATAATCTTGCAAAGATGGATACAGGCCATTTTAAATTTTATTAGATCTTATAAAAGTATGTGGTCCAAAAAGTAAACCATAATGTGAACCATTGACACTGGTTAGTAGCTATGTTTCAATATTTGTGCATCAATTGTAACAAATGTACCATCCACATATAAAATGTTATTGATGGGGGAAAGAGGAAGAGGGGGAGGATGTTGGGTATATGGGAATCCCCTGCATTCTGTACATGACTCTACTGTAACCTAAAACTTCTTTGAAGAAAAAATGAAAAAAAAAAACATAATAATAAGGCACTGGGGGAATAAATGGAAGAAAATGTCACTGTACTTGCAGGACAACAGTCTTACAGTGATGAAAGGTAAAATGTAGAAAAAAAGTGTTTTTTCCTTCAAATATCTTTTCATTTTTTAAATATTTTAATTTTTAAAAATATTCTATTTTTACTTTTTATTAATTTTTTTCTCTATTTTACTTCTTATGTATAAAACTATCATTATTTCATTTTCTTATTAATTATATGTGGCTATTTTATTGGTTTCATTTTTTAAGAAGTTTTACATCACAGAGGGTTACAACTGTGGCAGAGGAGGTTCATTGGTGTGGGGTGTCAGTGAGGAGGGATACATGGGAAGAAGTTCACCTGGGTATACATATAAGGCATATAAATGTGTTCAAATGTTCATGGGGCATTGTCATGGTGGGTGGAGATTCACACAATAACAAAAAGAAACTATCAAATTCCCATCTGGGGGAGCTCTGTCACATTCCCTAATGGAACAACAAGAATGCCCCAAGTATAGGGACAATGACTTATGAAGGACGATGGTCCATTGAAGGACCTTGATATTGATGACTATGCTTATGAGCCTTGCTCTTGAAATTGAAACTTAGCCTAGTGACGTAGGGTGCCTAAGAGTTACCTGTGGAGAACCTCCTTGTTGCTTAAATGTGGCCTCTCTCTAAGCCGAACTCAGCATATAAAAGCAGTAACTTCCCCCCAGCATGGGACATGACTCCCAGGGATGAGCCTCCCTGGCACCAAGGAATTGCTACCAAGTACCAACAAGCAGTGCATCTGGAAAACAAATAAATTAAAAAAAAAAAAAAAAAAAAAAAAAAAAAAAAAAAAAAAACACCTTGGCCAAAAGGGGGGAAAGCTAAAGACAAATGAGTTTGTATGGCTAAGAGACTTCAAAGTGAGTAGGGAGGCCATTCCAGATGTAGCACTTATGCACATCTCAACAGGGTCTCATTGACAGCCAAAGTAGATATGACGCCAAATAGCAAAACTCCTTAGGGATATGGAGACATCCAGACACTATACCCAGGGCAGACAGCTCAGGAATTTGGCCCCTTCCCAGTGAACTCTAATCTGGTATTTATACTCCCCAGTGTGACTGAGTTAGACTCAGCAGTGGTTTCCTTATGCATGACTCTTCTGTCCTATTTGAACCTATAATTAGTACTAGAGTTGGTAGGTGTACATCCAAGAGACTTAAATCTTTGGGCTGTACATGTGCCAGCTGAACCCTGAATCTCAACAGAGTTGCAACACCTATTCTCCAGTTCAATGGACTCATCCAGGACAACTAACGGGGAGGAGATGATGAACAAACAACATGCAAAGGAACCAAGAGTTCCTACAACTGCAAGCAAGAGAGTCCCATCCATCAGATGTATGGGATCAAATCCCCCCTCATTTAATGGTGGAGTGGGCACCACCATCCCAGAGTCCTCAGGATTGGGAAACAAACTATGGACTAAAATTAACTTACTAGTATTCTACTATAGACTTATTGTCATTCTAGCAATGGAAGAAATACCATTGCTGTGGAGGCAGGGGCCCATGGATGTTCTGGGGTTAGGGAGAGGGAAAAACAGGTGTAATGGGGGGCATTTTTGGGACTTGGGAATCATCCTGAATGACATTACAACTACAGATACAGGCCATTATATACCTGGCTATAACCTACAGAGTTGAATGGGAGAGAGTGTAAACTACAATGTAAACTATAACCCATGCTTAGTGGCAATGCTCCAAAATGTGTTTATCAATTACAATGAATGTACCACTGATGAAAGATGTTGTTAATGCGGGAAAATGTGGGAGGGGTGGGGAGCGGGGCATTTGGGAATCCCCTATATATTCTCTGTAACATTTATGTAGAAACACCTGTTTTTCCCTCTTCCTCCCCTCAGAACTTCCAGTGGCCACTGCCCCCACATCAATGATAAAAGTTCTTCCATTGCTAGAATCACAATAAGTCTGTACTAGAATGCTGGAGGCAGTTAGCTCAGGGGGACAAGACCCCACAGCTACGGACCCCTAATTTAGAGAGTTACACTCCAAACTCTCCTTGAGCTCACCTGTCCTGAGATGCCCCAGGTTACCTCCTGGCCCAGCCACTCTAAGCAGGTGACAGGTCCTGCAGCAAATGTCATGAAAAAAGAATTGAGTATGTCGGTTTATGCTGATATAAGTTTCCTTTATTTATTAAATGAAAAAAAAATTAAGTTTAGCCTGATCCCTTGGTGCTTAAAACTTTTATAAGTTATAAACATGTATAATTATGGCAGAGAAAGGACTTTCATATTCTACTTTATTCACTTGTAAATTTTTGTACGTGTTACAATGAACATACATTATATTTGAAACATTAGACCCACATATGAAAGAGAAATTTAGACCAAGCTTGAGCAAGAGGATTCTAACACAACTTTGGGCACCTTCCTGAGCATTTCCTTAGCTTGTAGTCTTAAAAGTAGAATTTCTAGAAATGGTATTGCTGCATTTTAAAGGTTCTTAGTATTTATTACAAAATAAATCCTCAAGATGATTATACCTGTTTTCCCTCTGACCATCAGTAAAACACAACTACTTGTCTTAAGGTTCAGTACTGCTGGGAGCTGTTTTCAATATTTGCAGGGGGTGGGGGACACTTGGAGAGGGACATCCTACTTATGTTCTCTATGACACCCCAATTCTTTGTTCTGTGCCTGGTGCCAGCCGCACCCTCCGTCAGCTTCTCCTTGCACAGGTGTGGGGCCCTTCTTGTGTGGCTGTACTGCGTGGTGTGCTTTCTCTTTGGTCTCATCTGATGGTTCTCCATCTGCCAGGGTCTCCTAGCAGTGCCTGAGTCCCTGATAGCCCCCTTCTGGCTTTCAGGCGTGGCTATGCTTCTGGATTTTTAAACATCTTTCCTATCATCTTGAGGTTTCTGGATGCGAGGAAAAGAATGATATGAATGCTCAGCTGCCCTCCTAAAAGCAGCACATGTCCCACAGCTTGAGTCCCACCCACCCTCACCCCACCCCTTCCAGGCTGCTTCAGAGGCAAGGTGGGCGTCACCTGAAAGTACTGGGATTTTAAGGATTGTGGAGGAAGATACCATGCTCAGGGCTTCCCAGAGGAATGCCCTGTCCTGGGACTTCTGAAGGAAAAGTGGGAGCTGGCCAGGGAAGGAAGCCTGGGAGGCAGAGACTGCAGGATTAGGGGACAGTGTGAGCAAAGGCCAGAGGTGTTGGAGAGTGTGGGCTGCTGGGCTGAATAGTGGACCTCAGAGCAGCGACGGCACAGCGTGGGGGGAGCCCCCAAAAGGAGGAGGTCCCTTTTGAAGAGAAGCCATGAAGCTGCTGTCATGTGTTTTAGGCATGAGACTGGCCTGTTCTGCCCTGCAGATGGAGAGGTCTGCAGAGGACAAAGTCTACAGTCTGTGATCCAATTGGCCCAGCAGTGGATCCAGGGCGAGCTGATGCTTCTCTTCCCATGATCCCAGAAAACCATATCCAAAGACTGATTTCCCACAAAGCTAATGAAACTTTAACCTCAGAGTACTTCATTTGCCACAGGCCCCTTCCACGGCTCTGAAAGGATGTGAGAGACCCTAGCTATGTGCTTACATGATCTCTTACTTTTGTGAATTTTGGAAAAGAAAGATAATTTTGCAGTTTAGTTAAAGAAGGGCCCCCAAAGTAAGCTGAGGGACCCACGAAACTTGAATCTACCCTGTGTCACCAGGAAATAAAGGAATTAGTTCTAGTCACCAAGGCCATTGGATAATAAGTGGGAGTAAGAAATATGAAAGATTAATCCACTCAGGGAAGACACATCAGAGGGCTACAATTGTCCTGAGAAAGCAAAGTTTAAAAAGATCTGATGATCTTAGGGGGCCACAAGCCAGAAACCTGAGTATGATGTGCAGGGCTGAAGGGTCAATGATTGCAGCAGTGACTGACCATGTGAATGTTTTGTGCCCATTTTTCAGAACCAGGCTGCTAAATGGCACCTTTGTCAGCTCAGTGGACATGGATCTCTTCCTTCATTACTCCCTCATCCCTTCAGTAAGTAAAGGAAAGGGAGGGAAGGGGAGCTGGACTGCTGCCACACACAGACTCACAAAGAAGCCTGAATAGGCCAGGGGAGAGACATCAGCTGAGTTTCTTTCTAAACCCTTGACTTGCTCTCCTCTAATGTGTACCAAACACGTAGTCAGAGGCTTAAGAAGAAGGCATTTAAGGCCCAGGAGTCAAGGACACTGGCTTTTTTTTTTTTTTTAACAAATCAATTTTATCAATATATACTAACAAAATATACAATTCATCCAAAGTGTACAATCAGTGGTATTTGGTATAATCACATAGTTGTACATTCATCACCTCAATCATCATTAGAGCATTTTCATTATTTCTATAATAATAATAATAAACAAAAACAAACACACTAACAAGAAAATTCTTCAGCCCTCTATCTCTCTATGCTTCCCCTGCTGTACATTGCTGCTACTTCTGGCTATTCTTTCACAATTACTTATTTATTCATTAAGCAGTTTTATTTAGATATATTCATCTACCAAATGATCTATCCAAAGTGTGTAATCAGCCGCTTTTAGTATACTCACAATTTTGTACATTCATCACCACAAAAAATTTTAGAGCATTTAATTACTCGAAAAATAAAAACTCCATACCCCTTAGCAGTTCTTCCTCAGCCCTGCATAACTACTAATGTAGTTTCATCTTTATAAATTCATTTATATTTACGTTTTTTATAAATGGAATCAATACTTTGTGTCTGGTTTCTTTTACTTAGTATAATAGGTGTTTTGTTTTTTGTTTTTTTTTGGTCTGATATTAATATCTTATAGTGTTAACATGTATTTGTTCAAATTCAAAGAAAAACAGTATTCTATATGCAATTTTAACCATATTCATTTTTCACACGTGGTTTTACTATAGAGTTCCATGTTACATTTTTTATCTTTCTTTCCTTTTAGTAATATGCATGAACTTAGACTTCCCCTTTAAACCCCTTTCACACCCATATAATAGTACTGCTAGTTACAGACATTATGTTAGGCTTTTGCCTTTTCTATTCATTTCCAAAGATTAACAAACATCTTTCTTTCTTTCTTTCTTTCTTTCTTTCTTTCTTTCTTTCTTTCTTTCTTTCTTTCTT